>CAEGAF010116146.1:0-14568 GCA_903067075.1 Micropoecilia bifurca
AATTGTCCCTAGGTGTGCATGGTTGTTTGTCCTGTATGTCTCTGTGTTGCCCTGCGACAGACTGGCGATCTGTCCAGGGGCATACCCCGCCTCTCGGCCGGAACGTCAGCTGGAGATAGGCACCAGCAACCCTCCCGACCCCTCCAAGGGACAAGGGTGCAAAGAAAATGGATGGATGGATGGATGAATAAAATAAAATAAAAAGCCTGGGAAAAAAAACAGCAGCAAATACATTTTGGTTGTCTTTTTCACTCCCTGACTCTATTTTTTCCACAAAGAAAACCAAACAAAACAAAACCAATAAAGGGGTTAGAAATTCAGAAAATAGATTTAATATTTGTTCTCTGTATGCCAGTGAATTCACGCAGTTAAATGCCTGTTTAGCCGGCACAGTGTGGAGGTCTACAGGAACACAGCCTGAACAGCAGCACGTCTGATAACTGTACTTTGCTCCTTTTGCACTTGTGAATCTCTTAATAATCAGCAGCAGCAGTGTGACAGCAGCACCATGCATGCTAATAACAATATAACCTCCCCGGATTATTCAGCCCTGCCAGTGTTTGTTTAATGAATTAATAATTTTCACAAGGTCAAAATGGGACTTTCTATTCTGACTCGCCGAACAGGATATTATGCACCGCAGCGCAAAACACAGCTTGTATAGATGCTTTATTTGATTTGGTAATTGATAGTGAAAATTATTTTTAATTAAAGTAGCTGGGGTAATTAAAGAAGCTGTTTACCACCGTGTTTTCTTTTTAAAGTGAATATGGTATAATTAAATTTGCCAGCAACAGTGAAAGAACCGCCCTCCCTCTCTTTCCGCTCTCTGCTAGGCCGTCAGAAACCAACGTAATGAGTTGTTTCCACGCGCCGCCATGTGAGAACATCAGCGCGCGGCTTTCATACCAGGGAAGCAAAGCATGGCGTTGCGCTTTAACTGATCAATTTGAAGCTTGTTTTTTTTTGTTTTTATTTTTGTTTGCTTTGAAGACAAACAGTTCACACAAATGCTACATTACTACTCAATGAAATTCTTAAAAACACTAATTGTATAATCGTTAAGTCCATAGCAGGCGACGTCTGCTTAGAGTGAAGCTGATCTTAAAGGACCCTCTACCTCTAAGGGTGGGTCCACTTTAACCTCAAATAAACTGGATCAGGGAAGTGTTACTGTTGTCATTGCATATTACAGCACAGTTCAGTTAAAAATGCTTCATTTATTCCAAAAATAAACGTGATGTCATTCAAGTATCTTCAAAGAATCATTGTAGATGGTGATGGTAATGGCAGGAAGGATCAAATAGACCTGCAAAGACTGAGGACTGTTGCTTTATGACGCATCAGTCTCATGACGCTCATGACATGCTAACAGTTCAGTATATCTCAGAGTAACACATTCTGTTGACAAGCATTGCTATTCCACCTCATTCGCTTTCGCCGTCTTTTTGAATCTCTGACCGTATGGAGCCAAGCAGAGAGACGGTGGGGTTATGGAAATGATCCAAGCCAATAATGATCGATGGATGGGACAGTTTGAACTTCTCTCTTTGGTCCTGTTCTGCATCCATGAAGCCTCCTTTTACACTACAGGTGTAGCGATTGCAGTATGTTTGGCTAATGCCTGAACTTTGAAATGCCTAATCTGCCAACTAAGATTTTGGCCAGTTATGATGTTTTTTGTCTGAAAAGTCACTAAAGATAATAAAACAGAAGGCTACAGTCAGTTCTCTCTAGGCAGTACAAAAGAGAACAGAAGATGATTTTCATACCTTTGCAGAGCTACATTGAGTCTGCCTCACATGCAAGTATCAGCCGATCGCCCAAGAAAACCATTGCCCATTTATTGATGCACCCCTATAGTTTTGGAGGTCATAGTATATATTCATATAAACATATATATAGTTCTGGAAAAAATTAAGAGACCACTTAAAATGATCAGTTCTCTGATTTTACATTTTATATGTATATGTTTGAGCAAAATGAACATTGTTCTTTTATTCTATGAACTGCTGACAACATGTCTTTGAAATTCCAAGCGGAAAATGAGAAATGGTTAAAAGTAACAAAAAAAGATGCAGTGCTTTCAGATAATAATGCAAAGAAATAATGCAAAGAAAACAAGTTCCTATTCATTTAGAAACAACAAAACTAATCTTTGTACTCAGGAAGAGTTCAGAAATCAATATTTGGTGGAAAAATCACAAGGTTTTCAATTGGGTTCACTGCAGTGGCGTCTTCATTTTTTCCAGAGCTATACATTTATTGACATGTGTATATATCTATACACTAGGTAGCTAACAACAAAGATAGCTAGCAAGTACATGATTAACTTAAAGTGTTAAAATCTCTGAATTGAGTCAGTGAGTGCTGCAGAAACCCTGACCCTGTAGCACAAGGTGTGTGTATAGACAATTAAAGCTATAAAACCTGCCTATCAGGTGTCATCTGTGCACATGCTTAGGCTTTCATCCCTGGATTCTACTTCTCGCTAGTCCTTTTTTTCTGTAGGATTTGAGGGAAAGAAAGGGAAGGACGGAAGAAGAGACCGGCGACAGAAAAGCAGTGTGATGAGGTGCGGTGCAGGGGGAGGTTAATAATGAGAGAGTTCCAAAGAGCTCCTCCGACCGTGGAGGAGTGGGGCTTGGAGAGGCTTCAGGGGCTTTGGTCTCTTTACGATGGCCCTGATGCCAGAGCTGAAGCAGCGTGGAAGTCAAAGCCCCGGGTCGCTGTCAGCTTTCCCCCGACCGCACCTCCACATCCGTCCACCAGCCCCCCCTCCTGTGTTGCAGCAGCGACTTGCCCCCCACCCACCCCACCCACCCTCCACCCGGGGGACGATCCCAACTGCTCCAGCATTTCTCGTTTTGTTCATTTTCTCCTCTCCCCCCTCCCTGCCCCCGGTCCCCTCAAGCGGCAAGGCCCGTTTTGATTTCCCTATAAATCCTGGTTATGGAGTGTGGAAGTGACTTGATCCCATTATTCTACTAGTATAAAACTGACCAGAGGTGATTCAGAATGAAATTGTAACAGTCCTCGGATATGCCAGGGGGCTAAAAATCTCTCCTCTCCCTTTTTAAATATTAATGACAAGCCATCAGTAAAGAAAATACTGAACATCAGTTGGAGGAAAGAATTAAACAGATGTGTCAGACGTGCGCTTACATCAGCAGTGCAGTAAATTATTTTCTCTTTGGTAAATTACACTATTTCTTGATGGTCTAAAATTAGCAGATGTCTGTGTGTGTGTGTGCATGTGTGTGTGTGTGTGTGTGGGCTGGTTGACAGCAGTATGAAACTGTTAATTTGCTGTTGCTGTAAGCATGAGCAGAGACTTTCTCCCTTCAATTTGTTCAGATTTGCTATTTATTTTCAGCGTTAGCAGCTTTGAAAACGAATGTTACTGTCTGATCAAAGTCAAAACTGGAGTCACCACAATTCTCTTTATCACATGTGTTTTCCAACTCTTCTAAATAAATACATCCAGCAGCTAGCACTGGACTAGCCTTTTCAACTTTTTACAACATTGTAGGACACGTGTGTCAAACTCAAACAGTGCCATCACATTTAAACACCTACTCTGTTTGATATTGTCCCCGTCTTATACTTTTTACCATGGGACTGATGTGAGTTGTGGACCAGCGTCTCTTTGACCCTGTGACTCTGTTCTCCTTCGAGCCTCTGGACTATGAGAGCAAGAAAGCCTACACACTGAAGGTGGAGGCGACCAACATCCGCCCGGAGCCCAGCAGCGGCGGGCCCTTCAAGGACACGGCCACGGTCAAGATAGTGGTGGAGGACGCCGACGAGCCTCCGGTCTTCTCCAAGCCCATGTACCTACTGGAAGTGAAGGAGAACGCCCCCGTCGCCACGGTGATCGGGAGGGTAGCCGCCAGGGATCCGGACTCCTCCGGGAGCCTCGTCAGGTAAGGCTGCCGCCAACCGCGAGCTAACGACCGAGCCCTTAGCCTTCACCGCCAGACCGTCTGTCACTGCCTCGCCATGGTAACCTGTGAAAGAAAAAGCTCTTTAATATCACTTTTAGTAAAAACCGGAGGAAGGTCTTTCTCGGCCTATAATGACTTGTTTTAATAAAGGGGTTGACACCGAGGCATCCAATTAAATTTCTTCGCATCTCTGACCTTTGGAAAACGTGGAAGTGTCTCAGTCGGTGAGGAATCGACCTCTGTGATTGCGGTCATTTTCAGAGATGACCGAGGGAAGACAAAAAAAAAAAAACAGAAGTGGTCCTTTACGAGTTAAAGAAAACCCAACTTTCTCTTCCAGTGTGCCGGAACAGAGTACCTTCTCCTCCTGTGTGACTTATTCTTGGAAATACCACAAGGGCACCTTGAGGACAGGTTATACAGGCAATTTCTCTCCCTCCACTTTGGCATTTCATTAATTCTCCAGTGACTTGCTGACCGCATTCCCGGTACAACACTCAACAGGTTGTGTGTAATTGCCTGGTGAGCAGAGAGCAGGCTGGGTTTCAGAGATTGGTTGATGCTATAGAGCAGGACTGGTCCATTCTACTTTTACTTCTTTTTTTCTTTTTTTCCCCTCCTCTTTCGGGTTTCTGGCAGAGTTCTCATGTATAGAGATGGACTTGCCACAAGGAGGAATCCAGCCCTGAGGTTGCAGGATGCCGTCTCCTCTCTGTGATACATCTTTAGATTTTCAAAGTTCTTATTCTTATTCATATATGTTTGTGTTATAGATGGGGAACAAAGGTTATTCTTTTAAAAAAAAAGTTCAATAAACATGCTCTGTTCTCTGTTTTTTGTTGTTTCCCTGTTCCTATTGAAGGAGGAAGTGATTAAATAATGAATGAGTGTGACTGCAGATGGCATCACCCTGCTGCTGAGAAGTTTTTGTGTATTTGCAGCTATAAATCTGCCCGCGTATAAACAGCTTAAACTGGATCAGGTGCTGCCATCCTTATAGACAAGGTTGTCTGAATAGAATTAAGGCGTTAAAATACTTAAACCTTTTACTTTTAGTCTTGACTCTGCCGAAATGTTTTAAACTTATTTTATGAAATTCTTAAAGTGGCATGAAAAAGTATTTTATCTGTCAACAATGTCTATTAATCTTAAAAGGGTTACAAATGCATTTTTTTGGCCGATAACCTAAAAGGCAAGCTCTAACTTTGGGTTGTGGTTTGTCTGGGATCTTTACACCTCCAAAGACCTCAAACGTTCTTAAATGTACATTTTTTAATTGTGTATAATCTGTCCAACTCGAAAGCCTTCCCACTCTGATGGGCCGCCTGCAGGTGTCTTTCATTCTTGGAATTGCGTTAAAATACACGCAAGCCTAACTTAAAAGGTTGCAAACGGTCAGTTTAATCCGATTCCACTTCCAAGTCTTTCACTAACATATTCCCCATTTTTGGCTCGCTACTCGTCTTGTGTACAGAAGCGTATTTTGGCACGCTTAAACATAATTTAAAAGTGTGCGTTTTGTTTGCTACCTCCACCCTCAGGCGGATAATTTCGAGAGCATCCATCACAGATGTTGAGTGCTTTCTTTGGGGCTGTCGGTGGGGGGTGAGATGAAACAAAGTATTGTCGTGCGGAGGCCCTGAGATGATGCATCAGCCTAAACCTCAAAGACAGTTTGATTGTACTTCCAGTCACGCTTTGTATTAGCCTGTAAGTCTGAGCGCCGCGCTGATAAAATGATTACAGGGCCGGGAGATTTTAATCCTACAAAATATACTGGCTGAAAGAGAGCCGTACCCTCAGCGAAGCCTTTTTATAACATCACAGGTGTTTCTTAATAATGAACAGCCTGAGGGACGGGGGTGGGGGGGTGGCGGACCCTCGCCAGATAACAAGCCAAAACTCAAACTTTGGCTCTGCCATTATTAGATATGATTCTGTAAGAAGGATAAATACGCCTGTTCGGTTATGACGTTTTTTGTCTTCACGGGCTTTTATGTATTCAGATCTAATATTTTTTCCATAAAACCTAAGAAAAAAAATGTAACTAAATATGAGAAACAACAGTGAATATTTTAGCATGTGCTCTGACGCTTTACAATTGAATTACATTACATACAGAGTAAATAACAGCACGCCTACATTTGTTCAGATTCCTTCTGTTCATCAGTCTTATACAAATATGCTCAGTTTCCAAAAGTGACAATCAAACAGGTTATCTTTCCTGGACAATGATAAAGTTTGATCCTCCAGATATATAGAAATATATTTATAACCATTCAACTTTTTCACGTTGTCATGTCAGAGCCACCAGCTGTGGCGTATTTTATGTGACAGACAAACACAAAGTGAAGACAACGAAAATGCCTCAAAGAATGGAGAAAAAACTGCTTGCTGCTGGTACACTTGATTTTTCCCACTGTGGGACATTAGAGGACATTTCTATTCTATTCTCATATCCTTCATGAAGTTCTTTACTCACTTGTGCAAATATTTTATTTTATTACATCTGCTTATCTTTAGTTTTTAGTGTTTGATTTCATTTACTAGTCAGTTTTCTCTCTAAGTAGTAAAACTACTTTTAACTACAGAGGGACAATTAAAGGACCATTCTGTTCTAAAATAGATTGTTTTAAACCAAACATGAATCTGTAGATTACAAAACCTTTTCCTTTTAATGTAAACAAGAATATGATCAGTGTATATGTATTTAGCAGCTGCTCTGTACAGTTTCTTTCTGGTAATTATGTATGTTATTTTCTTTGTGATCAACTATTGCAGTAGAGTAGCTCAGACTGGTTTATTTTGTTTCTTCACTATTCAGTAACTGACTTGAGTCGTCAGCTGATTAGCATTTTCCCATCTGTATCTGTAAAGCTGATATAGAGGTTTACTACTTCACTTTGCCCACGTTTTTCAGCTACTCTCAAACATCAATGCCGTAGCTTTAGCTTGTAGCATTACAGCAGCTAGCATGTGGCTTCCTTCTGCATTCCCTTTCTTTCCTGTCCAAGTGCCTCATAGGCAAAGTTCTTCCGAATGCTTTGCTCTTTGACTTGTCAGCTAAAGAGATTTTTCTTTTCTGGATGTACTCACCATGTTAGAGTTTTAAACTTCCAGCGGCTGCTCATAGGGGAGCGAGTGTCTGTCGGCGGGTTAATGTGAATGCCCACATTCCCATAATCCCAAAAGACTTGAAGTTGTTACTGAAGTTCTGTATAGATGTTCTTGAAAATTTTGACTGAACTTTCTCAATCCAAAATGCCTGTTTGCTATTGAATAAATGGATATATGAGCTCAACAGAACAAAGATATGTTTGTTTTTAATCTGTCTTTTAGGTTAGTCAGCTATCAGACTGGAGTAAAGTATAACCATTCAGCTTTCCAGTGTTTCAGAAACCCCTGATCATTCATGAAACTTTCATAGAAATATGAACTGTGGACGCTGATGGGGACGTCTGTGCTGCTGCCACATGAGGACATTTCCTCAGCTAATATATTGAGATGCTATATTAGGATCGAATTGCTTAACTTAACTCCTTTTTGGATAACATCAACAGTAGCTTACCATCAGATCATTTTTAAAGCAAAAATGAACCCCACTGGGCCAAGATAAGCAGCTTTGTTGTCTGTTACTGTTCGCAGATGTTACTTTTCCGTCAGATATACGGATGTACCAGAAACACCTGAATGCAAAGGTTCCAGCTCAGCTCAGTTCCAGCTCAGAACCTTTAGATACAAAGGGTAAAATTATACCCATTGAAATCGATGAAAGTAATTAATTGAAATTAATTTAAACTTCTGTCCCTAATTTTTGTATGTAAGGAACTGCATAATTTTCATTCCTCTTCACAATTATAAACAACTGTGGTTGGTCTATAAAAAAAAAATCCTAGTAAAATATACGTAAGCTTAAATTTGTAATATAGAGGAAAAAAAATAAAAGTTGAGTTCAAGGGTAGAGATACTTTAACACTCAATTAAAAACTTTCATATAAAATAAAAAAAACAATTTACTTCTTCTTTTTCTTCTTCTTTTTCTTCTGGACTTTTAAGGCAAAAATACTTTTCTGTTTCCTGGACAGTAGCAGTAGTTTTTAAAGACTGACCTGTTCATGAAGAGCACCAAGAAAATATACCAGCATTACTGTTGATGCTGTCCAGCTTCATTGGTGAAAGCTCTCCTCTCGACTCGACCCCCTCTGATTAGAATCGCTCGCTGTCTTAAACCCCCCACCCCTCCTCCTGGACCAGGCCAATCCAGACTGCATCTAAAACACTCGCGGGCGAGTGCTCTGGTGGGCTGCCATGTCCTCATTCCACTCAGGAGACAAACAACCCCTCAGCTGTACTTAATGCATCCAACCAATAACCTTTCAGGTGCTCTCATGAAATACTCCCCCAGAGCTGTTTCTCCCCAGAGTCTGTGCTCTTTCGTTTTCTACCTGACTGATAACAGATAAAAAGCAATGTGACATCTGGCAGTCTCTAGGACTGTCTGAAAGAAACTTCTGGGTTTTAAAGAAGAAACTGTGAGTTTAATTTCTACCAAAACTATTGACCTTACAGGGTTTTGTTCCCTCTGTTTTTTATTCATTTCTTCCCCCCGACCCTCATCCCTTCCCTGTTTCTGTGTGGATTTCTAGGAATATAATAGCTTGTTTCTAGGCTATGTTAGTGGACAGCTGACATGCAGCATATGGTATTACAAGCACTCAAGTACATGAGCCAGGTTTGAAAAAAAAGAAAGAAAGATATTCAGTGTTGGGGTTTTTTTCTCCCACTGGTACACATTCCTTTCAGATAATATTTTGTCATATTTTTTCTGATGTTCTATATAGATTAGTTTGGACCCTTCGTCTGGCTTGGGAACCAACCTGAATAAAATGCAGTGTACAAACATAAATGGTCAGCATTCAGGATACGGCTAAATTTGTCCTACATCTGTGATCCTCCCGGAGGAATTACTGGCCTAATAACAAGCAGGAATGTCACAGGAATTTTGTTCTCTATGGACAAAAACAAATAAAGAGATAGGCTTGATCTTCCCCCCCCGCCTCTAAATTTTATGACCACTGGGATGCAAACAATAATATATATTCATAGTCCAAAGACACTATGTTCTCCTAGCTGCTTAAACTTGCAGCGGAAACGCAAAGAGTAGGACACTTCTGTGTTATGTATCCAATGGCATATGGACTGATAAAGATGAATAACTACTTAGTTCACTATTTAACAACGGACTGCGACTGAGTCGTCATTTTTCTGTATTAATTGTAGCGTTGAGAGATTCAGAACTTTGCCGAACAGATCATCTCTTTGAATCGTAGTGTTAGCTTGGCAGCGTTACCACAGCTAGCATGTGGTGGTTCTGTCTGTGCCTGTAAAACTAATATTTAAACACATAAGCTTAGCTTACGTCATCCTGGGAGGTTAATTACTTCACTGTTTTGGATACACTTTTTAAGTTGCTCTTAAACATCAGCATCATAGTGTTAGGTTGGAACATTCCCACAGCTAGCATGTGGCATCCTTAGACATTCCCTTTTTTCCTCTCTCTGAACTCTTCTGAACTTTTTTTGACTTGTAAACTAGAGTTTTTTTTTCCTTTTTCTGGATGTACTCACCACCCATGATAGCAGAGTTTTAAACGTCCACTGACTGCTCATTGGGAGGAGATAGACAGAGTGTCTGTTAGGCGCTTAACTGATTCAGAGTGATGAAGATAGAATTGCTTTTATTTAGAATAACTGGCTTCAAAAGACCAAAGATCACAACCCTTTTTAAAAATGCATTTACATCAAATGCATTTGATGCATTGATAAAGCGTCAGGTGTCATGAAGTGTCTGAAATGTGTTTCTTCTATTTGTCCACACTTTGTATCAATATCGATACAAAATGTCCGATATAGGGATTGTTCTGCCATGTCAGGACAGTGTATGTTGCTTATTCAGTGATGTTACGCCTTCATTGTTATTACATGTTGCGACAGCTGATAAACATTCATAGCTAAGTGCCGTAATTAGAGCTCCAGTTGGGATTAAAGCTCATGTTCCCACCCTAATTTTGCGATCGTTTCACGGAGTATGCACTGCAAAACTGGATGATGATTGATTCATTTGTAACCTGAAAGACACATGTGAAAGGAGCATAAGGGTCTGGTAAATATCACAAATTTCTTTCATATCATTTGTATTTTAGGACAAAACAATTTAAAATTTTCAAATATTCATTTAAGTCAGATTTTGTTCCCTTTGTCTCCACAGATGACTGTTGAACTTCTGCTGTATTATGGTTAAAGCTAAGGTTTAAACTATTTTTAACTACAATGACTACAATATATTCCACCGGGTGAATTTTTCTGGGGTGAATTTTTACCCTGGCAATTTCTTTTTACCCCAGTGGATGCAGTGGAAATGCAAAGGCAGGTAATAATAGTCTCAGAAACTTACCCTGCTAAATGTAGAAACTTAGTGAAAACTCATCTAGTGTCAAACTTTATAAGAGGAGAGCAGGGAGAGACACAGCTTTCACTCAGAGGGACTGGATAGAAATACACATTTGTATTTATTTATTTATCTTGTTGCTTGTATCACTTTCTGAAAACTATAAATCATTTTACATTAGAAAACTAGAATACTGTGCTGGTCAGTCCTGTGTAATCCTAATTTACCATGTGAAAGATTTACAATAAATCCCAGAGGAGTTGAAAATTAGGCTTTATGATACCAAAAAGCAGAGAGAGGAGAAAGTTCAAACCGTCTATTAAAGAGGAGCGGCAAAAGCAAATGAAGTGGATTAGCCGTGCTAGCCAACTGATGATGTCATCCAGGACTTCACTGTGAAATATCGTCAGAACCTGAACTACTAACATATCATTGTAGTCATAAAACTGTCATACAGCAACATTCTTCAGTCAGAGGCCTCTTCAGATGTGCTGCATGACTGACTGTTACCAGAGACAGTAACATTTCCCTTTGGAGTAAAGTTTTTTTTTTTAACTGAGTTTGAATTGAATTTAGAATTCAATGCAACACCT
This sequence comes from Micropoecilia bifurca, assembly GCA_903067075.1. Taxonomy (NCBI): domain Eukaryota; kingdom Metazoa; phylum Chordata; class Actinopteri; order Cyprinodontiformes; family Poeciliidae; genus Micropoecilia; species Micropoecilia bifurca. Next base: position 10,988 of record CAEGAF010116146.1, read on the forward strand.
TTGTTACAGGCTCTTTAATATGGGATGCACATTTTTTTCCTGTTAAAATACTTATTTTTATAGAGACTATAAGTTTTTTATCAAGATGAAGCTCTGATGGAAAACTAAGTGAGTTGCTGACAGGTGGCATAGTTAATGAGGCTTAAAGACTGCAACCTGCAGAAGCTCCAACAGGGAGAGACGTTCTGGCCATGCTGTTTAACTGACAAGTAGTCTGGGAGGAAAGCTGTGCATTGAAATGTAAATAAAAAAAATAACCATCTCCACGGTTACAAAAAAGAGCGGCTTTTTACAACAGGCTTTCTGATTTCCTTAAGATGGGAGGAAGCTGAATAGATCTACACTGAGTCATTCGAGGATCAAAACATTTGGGCTCAGTTGCTCCTCCATTACGTTTAGCATGTTCGCCAATCGGCTTTTAACTGCTCCGTCCAGAGAGAGAAACAAGGCAACGACGCAGGACAGCAGAGTCTGTAAACCCTGAAATTATTATTTTTTTAAATCTTTTTTTTTTTGCTTTTAATTCTTTGCACGTCACGTTGTCAGCGTGAGTGGCAGGTGGCAGAACATTTCAGGGTCTGTCTCCTTGCCTCCACGTGAGGCTGTCAGAGCCTGACTGGGATCCACTCAGTCTGCAGGAGAGCAGCTGCTCCCAGGTGGTTTGCTGCTGTCTGCCTGTCTTGAAAGTGCTCTGCGTCTGCAGGGCGTAAGGGTGGAGGGGTTGGGAAGTGTTGGGGCACAAGAAAGAGGGGTTGCGGGTTGGGGGGTGAGGCGCAGGATCCTCATGGACCTCTACCAACCCTGCCGTCTGGAGGATTTTACACCATTTCATCTCAAAAATGGAAATGTCACGCCTCGGTACATCTCCCCAACAATTGGAATCTGGGCCAGCGGTTTATTTATTTCATTCCCTGCCATTCTTGAATAAGCAGCATCCTCCTTCACATAAACAGTTGTTGAGAGTTTGTCTGGTGTTCTTTCTCCGTTTTTTTTGTTGTGCTTTTCGCCTGTGTCCTCTTTCACCTCTTCTTTTATTTCTTCAAGTAAAATACAGCCGAGCTCCTGCCAACAGGTCTGCGCTGATAGGGATGAGCAGCTCCATTGAGAGATGGTACAAAACCCAGGTTGAGGAAGAAAAAAAATGAAAACAGGGGGTAGGAGGGTGCCAGTGTTAGAAAGGGTGTGTGTGTGAGAGAGTGGGACTGCAATGGGAAGAGCTCAAGGCCCATCTGGATTGAACAGAAAAAAAAAGGTGATGACTGTGAGGGGGGACATGAGAGTGAGACTGCGCGAGATGAGCGGAGACAGCGCGTCCCCCTGAGGGGAGGGAGGGAGACGGGGGGGCTTGGAAACAGTTGTGCAGAACACGGTGTAATTAGCTCACCTGAATCACTGCGGCTACATGCGTGTGTGTGTGTATTTTTGTCTTTTGGTTGTTGTTTTCTTTTCCGGTGGCGAGTAGGCTGTTTGTGACAGCCGCGCACAATGGTGAGCGCAACGTGTGGAAACCAAAGATGACCCATAATGACAGATTCTTTTTGAGCCAGTTTTTGTGTGGGCTTGTCCCGGGAATTGGCGGCCATGACGCGCTCCAACATGAAAGAGCAATTTCACACCTTCAAGTAGCTCCGGAAGAATCCTCCTTATTTTTGTGCGTTCCAATTACATACCCTCTGCTTCAGTGTTTTTTTGTAGAGTTTATCAATTCTACCCGCCCTTGTGTTAAAGTCGTAAACTAAATAAATCAGTGGGTTACAGATCTGAATTGTTGGAAAATGTCCACCTGAGAATAAAAATCTTCCCATCAACAGAGGAAAAAAAAAATGTTCCCATTATGCAGTTGCTATGGATCAACAGTTGGAGTAAAATGATATGAGCTGGTTATTTTGTTGGACTAGCTGCTTGGTTACAGAAATGCTAGTTTTAGCTTGCTAACTGCAGTTTTAAAACAGTATAAACATAAGAGTAACAGCTCTACATAGATGAAAATATGTCCAGTCAGATTTCCACAGTAGTAGGACCGCTAACTAAAACGTTAGCCATGCTAACCCTACAGCACTAACCATAAACATTACTCCTGCTAACACTAAAGAGCTATACTAAAGTGGAATGTAGCAGAAGCTATTGCTAAAGAGCTGAATTCAGAGTTGTTGATACCCAATAGGGCTTTAGTCAGAAAGTATCCAAGGACATCAGTGGATTTTAAACTGTTGACTGTTCTGCAGTGATAAAAGGGAGTCTCAGGGGGGGCACTCTCCAGTATCCCCTTTAAGGACTCCAAGAAAGGTGGGTAATCTGAACTGTTGTTCGGCCCGTAAGCACAGGCAACAGTCAGAACCCGTCCCCCCACCCGTAGGCGGAGGGAGGCTACCCTCTCGTTCACCGGGGTAAACCCCAACGTACAGGCGCCAAGATGGGGGGCAACAAGTATGCCCTCTCTTGCCTGGCGCCTTTCGCCGTGGGCAACTCCAGAGTGGAAGAACGTCCAGCCCCTCTCAAGGAGACTGGTTCCAGAACCAGAGCCATGCGTCGAGGTGAGGCCGATTATTTCTAGCCGGAATCTCTCAGCCTCGCACACTAGCTCTGGTTCCATCCCGACCAGACAGGTGACGTTTCACGTCCCAAGAGTTTATGCAGCCGAGGATCAGACCGCCAGGGTCCCCTCCCTCAGCTGCTGCCCGTAACACACTGCACCCGACCCCTTTGGCCCCTCCAACAGGTGGTGAGCGCATTGGAAGGGGGACCTACGTCTCCTCTTCGGGCTGAGCCTGGCGTCCGGGCGAGGGAAAACCAAGTCCAACGTTATCACTCATCATAAGGGGTCTTCAGGCTGCGCTTTGTCTGGTTCCTCACCTCGGACCTGTCTGCCTTGGGTGACCCTACCAGGGGCATAAAGCCCCAGACAGCATAACTCCTAGGATCATTGGGACACTCAAACCCCTCCACCACGATAAGGTGGCAGCCCAAGGAGGGGCTAAGTGCATGAAGTGTTTTTTGACATTAGCAAAACAATGAAAGCTGAAAAATTAGCTGCCCATCACTGTCCGCTGTATGTTCAGTACCTCAGTGCAGCTTTTAGATCTAGTCTCAAACTAAACCATTGTAACAAAATTAAATACATATAAATACAACACTTAACTATGTATTTTAAATAGCACAGACACTTTAGTTTCTCTGACGTTTGATCACTCAGTAATGCTGCTGATTGGCATTAGGTCCAAATTTCCATCCAAATCCATGCTTTACTTTGGTCATTTCTAATTCTAATAAATTCTTTAAAATGTATCCGCGAGAGTGATTTTAGGGGAAGGTGTATGTGCTAAATATATTGAAAGTTAGCAAAACCGCTACAGCGGGAACAACAAACGTAGCTTCACAGTTAGTGGATGAATGCCCACCACTGGAGTAGTAGTTGTCTTATTGCCAGGCATTGAGCAGAAATAGGTTGCTCTACTTTATAATATGCTAAAAAAACTAAATGAGTATTCTGTATTTTTGGCTTTTGTTGTGTATCAACGCCACAAAAATAAAATAAAAATCTCTGTTATTCCAGCTGCAGCGTTCATATTTGTTGCTTTTTG
>CAEGAF010116149.1:0-18419 GCA_903067075.1 Micropoecilia bifurca
ACACACACACACACACACACACACACACACACACACACACACACACACACACACACACACACACACACACACACACAGAGTGTTATGTCTGACACTCCTTTCTCAAAAACACCGCCTGATAACAGATAGCTTAAAAAAACACTAATAGAACTAGCAAGGATATGCTATCTTGGCTTTTACCCACAGCGGGTCCAATTCTTTTTTTTTTTTTTAATGTTTTTTATTTCACTTTAACTCAGAGATGTTTCCTTTTGTAACCCTTCAGTACATTCTGTTCGCGCGTTCATTGAGTTCAACAACATGCTTAGTTGTGTTCCTCATTCCTGTTTGTCGAGTGTAATTGTATTTGCAGAGGCCGCGATGGTGTGAGGAAACGTGAAAGAGAGTAGCCTTGAAGAGCATTTTCTCACTCCACTGCACTTGTTTATGTGGTTAGAATTCAAAATGTACAAAAGGACAGTATAAAAAAATTCGGAGGAAACAAAGATGCATGAAATTGGGCTTTTGAGTGTATTTGCATGGACAGTAGATTTTCCCCTCAGCGTTCCAAGGTTGATAAGCAGCTGTTGTTGGATAAGCTGTTTCTCTAACACAGGGAATGTGGACATCTTGAGCTGTTCTGGTTGGTATGTTAGTAAAAGTAATTGAGAAAAGTATTGTTTAAAGATTGTATTTATTCTCCTATTGATACGTCAATACTGTATTGACCAGACGAAATGGATCGTCTCGTTTAATCAAAAGTTCCACTTTCTTCTGGCTTTAATCTTACTGTATTTTCCAAATGAACCTGCATGGACACTTTTACTTCTGTCTGCTGTTTCAACACAATAGAAAAAAGTCATAACTGATACAGAACAGAAAAGCAGAACTGATCAATGGAGTGTCTAAAACAATGAGTGCAGTAATGTCAAATCTCTGTCCGTCAAAGCCATGTATCAATTATACGCTACCAGAGAGAGCAGTTATCTTCCCCCATCCTTAAATCCAGGTGTAGCCAGTCCTTTCTTCCCCTATCAGCGGTGTTGGTGTGGTCGTATGGATGAAAGAATCTTCTGACAATGCTGTAGTGAAATCCTGCTGCATCTGACTAGTCATGCCTCCCACCCACTCATCATGTATCTTTTCCAAAGGCACTAAGTAAAGAGCTTGCTGGCTCCTGCAGCATTCTGGGTTATGTTAATGATATGGCTGTACAAAGGCACTGCCTGCTTTAATTATGGAACAGTGTTAGGCTCCTGGCTCCTGCTCCCCTTTCCGTTTCTTTGATATTCCTTCGTTTTCTACCTCAGATTCCTTTCACTACTTCCCTAATGTGAAGTTTTTGATTTCCCCTTCTCTGCTCAGTAAGAAGGGATGGACTAATTCGCTGAATCACATATGTCACCTACCCGAGGTAGCAATGAATAGGTTCTAGATTCCCAGTGGACAATAATCGCATTTAGCCTCCATTGTTACTGTTTGATTTGAGCCCTGATTTTTATCCAGCTGTTGTCAGGCAACTGTTCTGCTTCCTCATCAGTATTTCTTACGAGATCACAGACGGTGATCCCACTTCCAAGTGTTACCCCTGCTCAGAAATCTTGGTTATTTCTGTGGCCCCTATTCTGAAGTCAAACAGGATTAGGGCAAAATAGTTCTAAATATCTTTAAATAACAAAAAATAAATAGATTACAACGGAGTCGTCTTTTCAGTATTCACAGATTTTTCTGTGGGAGGAGACTGAAAATTATTTCTGGAAAAACTGCATATTCATCATAATTCTAAAGAAAATTGAGCTTGAGAAGCTGATATTCCTCGGCAAAGTCAATGAATTTTTCACGTTGATGGTGATTGGCTGTTCCCCCAAGAACAGTTATAAGAAAACCATGGTTGCCCGCTTCTGTGGTAGCGCTACAGAAGCTGCACATTAATACGTATTAAGGAACGCTTGGTGTTTTAAGCATTAAAATAAGCAGTCAAAATGTTTTCTTTTTTTTAGACGAGGCTCCCTAGTATTTGCTAACTTAAGCCATTTGCAGATCCTTGTGGTCTCAATCACCCACGAATGCATAGAGGTCCAATGTATTTTACTAAAATTTACTTGAGATGTAAGAGATACAATATTAAACAACATAATACCTAACCATTTTTTGATGCGCTTTAAAAACAAAGAAACTAACAAAAAAATAGTTTGATTATATTTAAGAATTTGTACCACATCTCTTAATGTGTACAGAATCTGAATCAGTCCTATGCTTTGGGTTCAGGACAGACGTGGAATTTTGATGAGTCTTGCACTGATAATAATGAATCAGTGTGTTTTTTCTGTCTTTTTCAATCATTTATTGTTTGCGATTCAAATGCAAATCACTTCAAGCTACATTTGAATGAATGGTGCGGTATAAACACATGCACTTGTTCTTCCTCTGATTATTGAGCTCAGTCACATCTCACTTTACATTAAGAAACATTTTATTCTAATTTGTGATTCATTTTTATGTGCTACTTTTGCATTGGTAAGAGCATGATTAGTTCTAGGACATATTAACTATGCATTTACAGGTTCAACAGAGTTGTATATATTTTTGAGGACCTCTACAGTTTGAATTTTCTGGCTCTTTTTTTTGGCTCTTTTTTTTCCTCGTTTGCCTTCCTAGTTGCTTTCTCTTTATCCAACCCATCCTCTATGCAAATACAGTATGGTGGGCACAGAGGCCCCACTATTTGCAGCTGGGCCAACAGTAAATTTTCCTTCTGACAAGCCTTGTATCATTGTCTTCTCCTTGTGTGTCATGACCTAAGGATTACCCGCCCCCTCCTCCTGTCTCCTTGAACCGTTCATAGTGTGGGCTCCCGTCAACAAGGCCTTGTGTCCTCTGCTCTTTGCCGTTTCTCCCATCCTATCTCTCCATCCTGCTGTCCCCCTCATCTCTCATCAGTCCTTCTATGGAGCGCTGTGAGTTTTATGACTGCTCACGTGGTGAACCCAGCCCCACAAGGAAGGCCAAACAACCGACCTTGAATTGATACCGTCAACGCACTGACATCCCCATACAACCCTGTCCACAACCTGAAAAATACTGACACACTGCAAGCCTGAAGGACACCTGCTGTCACTTCTGTCTTTGAGGGTCAGAGTGCAGGAGCCAAAGATGTTTGTTCATTCCCCAGATAAAAATGTCAGAATTTTTTTGTGACCATAATTAATCAAATCAAAACCTGTTCCACCATTAATGTAGCATTTTTTTCTTAGGAGTTCTTCTGCATCCAACATCCTTTACTGGTTAATATTTGTGCTATTACCTTTCCCAAATCTATCTGAAGGTCTCTTCATCTTGGTGTTCTTCATGTTCAGTTTTCTAGGAGACACTGTGAGGATCTGGTTTCTAAGCTGTCTGGTATTTACAGCTGCTCATCACTTTGTGCCTTCTGGTGATGTGGTGTGTTGTTTTTGTGCCAGACTAACCTTGCAGAGCTGTTGCCAAAGGTTTTTTTTTGTTTCACCCAAACATGAAGGAGTGTATTTAACTTTAATTTTATGTACGGAAGCTGTAGTTATAGGATTGATTATTTTCAACTGAAATTTCATCACGCTTTTTCTTCTTTACTCAGTGTACCTCCAATTCTACATGAGACATGAGACATCTGAGACATTAAAACGTACATCAGGTGTGGGCATTCAGGGAAGTGGGACTCCATCCAAATGGCTACATTATTGATATGCAGAGCAGGAGTACCTAACAGTTAAAATGTTCCAAGTACCCCTTTGGTTGTACAATATTGCACACACTGGCATTGCAAAGATGATTGTGATTTGATACAATGGCCAGCTCTAACCGCAACACATGCTTCCCACAAGGTTTGAATGAATTTTAGCCAGGCCCGAGTGGGGTCTTTAGCAAATGAATCCTCTTCTATTTTACCTCTCTACTCCTCAGAATACAACTTGCAGCTCCGTTAGCGTTCCTCTCAGGCTCTTGGCTGCCTCCCTAACCGCTTTCTATCTTGTATGCTGGTGCAGACTCTCAATCATTCAGGAAATGACAGTTCTAAGTGCTTCAAGAAGAAGGCAGCTGGACCTCTTCTCTTGTTTCTTGAAGATGTTTCACCTCTCCTCTCAAAAGCTTCTTAAGTTCTTGAACATGGTTGGAAAAAACAGGCACAGAACAAACACTAATGGGGTCATAAAGGTCACTAATGGGGCAATCAGGACACATGAGTCACTGGGTCTACCCTCTATTCAGCTCAATTGATTTATTATCAGTAATGCAGACCAGCCACTTTTATTATTGACTGTCTTTTCTGTACCATGTGGTATAAAAATGCTGTAGATTGTTTTGTACACTTCCTCTGCCTGATACCTTTTAAGCATTTGTCACCTCAGAATGGTTTTAGTTAAAGGATTTGAGTGAGTCGAGCTTTATTTTAAACCATTTGCTGTAATCAAGCTAAATGTGAAGATAAAATGACTAAATCCCCCTTCAAACAGAACGTAAACTTTGAAAATAAATGACGCATCTTGAACTAATTTATGAAACATGGTTTTTTGACCGAGGTGATAGCACATTTTATATCCATATATTTAAAATCTTTTTTTTTTATTTTTTTTATTAGGATCAGTTTGTGGTAAACAAAAACCTTTGCGCAGTATGAGAATGAAACGTGTATATTATTTGTACTTTGATAATCCCGTTGCTTGAGAATAAAATGTGTCTAATCTGGAATTCATTCGGGGATTGTTTTCAGCTGTGAACATTTACGGTTTACTGAAGAGCTCTCATTAGATTTGCTTGTTAAAATCGTGGAATTTACTATTTATTCTTCATGGTTAATTGTTGCTTTATAGTGTCCCTCAACATCCTTTCCCAACCCAATTTTGAATCGGCTTGTCTGCACTCTCTGGCCAGGCTAGCAGAGAAATGCGGCAATCACATTAACAACTGCTGGACCTTTTATGAGAATCAATGTTATTACATTAAATATTGATATTTAATGAGTACAAGCTTGATGCTGTTTTGTCTCTGTGCTATTTGGTTGCTGACAATAGGTCTTCTGCCAAAATGAAATAAGATATTTGCAGTAAGTGGGGAAATGAAAGGGCTGCTCATTGTGGACACAGGGGGTTAGTCAGGGCATGACCAATGGCCTTGCCCTTTTACTTGCTCCTCTTTGCACAAATTACAACATCAGCGTGCTGTCGCTTGGAGATAATTGGGTGGAAAGGAAGTGCAGACAGAAGCCTTCAGTCTATCTAGACTACCCACTTTGGTGTCTTTGTGGGTTTTAGGCTCGTCAGTTTTGCAGTCACAGCACGTTAGCTTAAGCAGCTATTCGTATTGGGCAGCAGTGCCGAGTAAAATGAAATCTGCGTTGAAGGAAAACCATAACGAATAACTCTCCAAATTACCACTGACTGTGGAAATGTCACGCTGGACCTCAAACAACTTCAACCAGTGTAGCACTTCCTCTTTGTAGCTCAGTTAAGATGCATCTGACATACTGGTTCAGGAATGACTTCGGAAAGGGACAGATCATGTCCTGTACATGTTTGTGTGTTGTGATTGTGGAAGCTCTGACTGCAGCTGGAGTCCGCCTCCCTGCACCTCCACGAACAATCCTGCGCTTTTGCACATTTTTGCCCACACTTATCCCTTTCAGTCCACTTTCCAACTTATGTAGCGACAACCTTTTGCAGTTTACCCCTTTATTCAAAGGGCATCACTGACCATAGGACAAGTGTAAAGTCACAAGAGTTTCCATGATTGTCTGTGCCCAAGTTCTTGTTTTGTTTTTATTTGTGTTGATGATCCTTGGCTTTATCCTCACAGCAGTATTTATGCAAAGCAGTTTTTCTTAACACTGCTTGCCAGTTTTCTTAAAAACGACACCGTATTTCTGCAGGACATGTATGAGTAATGTCATGTTTTTATGTTAACACTTTGCACTGCTAGAGCTGGAGCTCTTTATTACTCGCAGTGATTAGTTTTGCATGACTCAGTCTGCCATGCAAGGGGTTATCCCCCCTCCCCACCAAAGGCAGGACAGCGAAGCAGCATCTGATATTTTCCATCCACCATCATTCATAGCTCTGACAGGCAGCCGAATTCCCCTCGGCCATCCCAGGCTGCAGTTCAAAGCTTTGCGTTTGCCACTAGAGACGGGCTGTAGTGGTGAACTTGGGGCCCACTGTCAGAATTTACCCTCAAGATGTTTTCAGTTGAGTGTCCTGTGAAGAGGCAGGAGTCTTTCTGCTTCTGTTTTAGACTTTCCTAAGCACTCACAAGCGGTGTATATAGTTTTCCTCTCTGCAGACACTTGGAGAAAGAGGAAGAAGCACAAAGCCTTCAAAACAACTCCATCAAAGTCACATCTCTAGGAGCACAGAGCATTTGAGCTTCTATAAGTTTTTCTCTGGTGAATTGGCTACGCTATGAGATTTTTCTAAATCTTTTCAGTGAGGGGGGGGTGGGGGGAGGAAAAAGGGGGAAGAAAAAAAGTCTTTAAGTTGCTTAAGCGCCTCTGAAATAACATCCCATAATTTCCCTAAATTAGAGCTTACAGCCAGACCTTAAACACCATAAACTGTACTTACAGGGCAGCTTTTATGGTGCTCAGTTTGAAAGTGTAAGCATGTGGTGATGTTGGGACTCGGGGGCAGGCGTGGGGAGATTAACATCAAACAATCAGTCACGGTGAGCACAAGACTCAGTCTTTTATCGCAACACCCCAGTCTCAAATTTCTGCTGTGATTTCAGGCTGGTATAGATAATTTAGAGCTATTGGATAATTAAACGTCCCTGTTAGAAAGCTACTTTCTTGCATTACATGTTTTAGTCAAATGAAAGCCCTGCAAAGAACATGAGACCCAAATTCTCCAAACCTTGCTGCAGAGTACCAGGCCCGTGCATAACCTCTCATCTCCATATTATTTACTTGTGGTGTTTGTGGTTGCTTTAACAGGAAGTTTGACTTTTTCTCCTCGCACATGTGATTGTCAACACGTTGTTCCTCCCGAGAGAGCTCAAATTGTCAGCCAAGTATGCTTATGACTAGGGAAACACCGATATGAAAGTTTGGACTGATATCAATATTCACTCAGGTTGCCACAACAAAAAAATGTCAGAAAATGCCAAAAGGAAGCTAAATGTGTTACAGAAAAGTGACTTAGTTCCCATTTAAAGTTTTATCTATTATAGAATATGCATACATCCATTTCTTGACACCCTTGTCCCTTAGTGGGGTCAGGAGGGTTGCTGGTGCTTATCTCCAGCTAACGTTCTGGGCGAGAGGCAGGGTACACTCTGGACAGGTCGCCAGTCTGTCACAGGGCAACACAGAGACACACAGGACAAACAACCATGCACACCTAGGGACAATTTGGAGAGAACAATTAACCTAACANCCGGAGAAAACCCACGCATGCACAGGGAGAACATGCAAACTCCATGCAGAAAGGCCGGGGCTGGGAATCGAACCCAGAACCTTCTTGCTGCAAGGCAGCAGCTCTACCGACTGTGCCACTGTGCAGCCTAATATGCATACAATCTACTAATTTTGTGAATTGCTTTTTTTATAATGCAGGCTTTCCAATTGCTAAATTAAGCATTGAGAGACTGTTTGAAATGCCCACTTGACACTGATTTTTGTGTTGAAACAATATTGAACCCAGTTTATCTCCAGTTATTTTGTTGTAAAAGTGTAGGAATAAATGACTTATCCATCACTGATTTGTTTTTTCTCTTTAATCTGAAGTTATTTATTTTGAAATTATTTTACAGAAAAAAAATGCACTTATGGTTCACTTTACCATTTTCAGGTGAGTAAAACAGGAATTGGTGGTCTGTCTTGTTAATAAGGGAAATGTGTTTATTATTTTTAGCTGAGTTTTATCCAGACACATTTGTCCTGTAATCTGAAGAACTCTTCTGTATTAGTCGGTTTTTAGTGACGTGCTGAGAGACTTGTGATTTTGGTCTGTTTTTTGGAGATCATTGTTTTATTTCACCATAAACATTTTGTAGTGAAGACAGCAATTACATTTTCAGTTTATCCAAGCCAACATCTGTAGGATGAATTACAATAGAGAGATTGTCATCCAAAATCAGTGTTTGATCTCACAAATACACCTCAGGAAGAATAGTCCCAAAGACACCCACGGTCTTTCCCAGGACATATGATGCTGTCAGAGGGGTAAAGATTGAGTCATCCTATTAAATGCTATGGATTAAGATTGGAATGTTGCTCACATTCATGCTATAAAAACAGACAAGTGATACTTTTGGCATTATGATGTAACTAGTCTACCTTTGCTGCAGGCATTTTAAAGTTTTACAGGAAATATTTCAGTACTTGGTTGTACAAAACCTGCTTTTTCTTCCCCTTCCACATGGTTTTGGATTTCAGTCGGTTAGTTCTTTATCACCAGTAAGCATTAGTGGAAATGAAAGTCCATTCTGCTGGCTATCTAAATTATTGTTTACCATTTATGTTTTTCCACACACTTTTTTTCAATACAACTTTAATATTGCAAACATCAAGGTTCGGTCGATGATTTCATACATTGTGCAGCTCTATTACTATACAAAACCATTTGTATTATGACTAGATATACTCTGTTTTGTTCAGTATGTTTGGACATTTTGTTGCCCCCTTTTAATGTTATTAATTAATGTTAATTCTTAAAGATTTTTCCATAAAGAACAAAAGGAACTAAGATGGACTAAGTCCGTCTTCCATGACTTGAGCGATAAAACCTTTCACGACTTACAATTTACTGAAACATATCCACTTTTATCTCCGCAACATCTACGATCAATGCTGCAAGCCTCTGAGTTAGTTTTTGGTAGGTTAAATATTTCTAATCAAGAAAAGTTTTTAATGATCTTTATCTGCAGGTTGGAGACACTTTATGCAAGGAAATCGGTAAAGTGCCCTTTAGAGCAAGTCTGATCAGGATATATCACGTTGCATCACATTATTCTTTAGCTGCTGACAGGCTAAGATATAGGAAACCCTTTGTTGGTTAGCCACACCCTGCCGGGTCAAAGTGAACACCATCTTGGGTATTCATATTGGACTTTTGACAACCCAACATTGGTTAACCACCTGTCAGATTTACACCACTGCAGCACAGGGAATCAACAATTCAGCCCCCATTCTCCCTCCTGGCCTTTTCTCTTCCCCTCCTTTCAGATCAGTAAATAATAAGCTTTGGCTTGTGCAGGGGAGCATCATACTGACAGCTTCTTTATTGTTTGCACAGTTTACTTCACACCAAGCCGCCTCCCTCCTTGTACCCTTTCTTTGCTCTTTCTTCTCCCGTGCCCACACATGGGAAGAGCTCTCCGGCTAATTAGAGACTTTGCCAGTGGAATTCCAGAAGACAAAAGAAGCCATTCAGGTCAGGATGCTGGTGAAAAGGCTGCGCTTGGCAGTGGTTTCTCTTTGAAACTCTCCCTCTTGTGAAGACACCGAAGCACTTGACATAAAGGAGCAGCTATGCCCTTGTTTTTCTATTTTTTAATTTTTTATTTTTTTCCACTCCATCATCTTTGGCCACCTTACACTGTGGGAAGACAGGTGGGATTTGACTGCTGTCACGCACCTCCAGCACAGGGTTGTGATAGTTCAGTCCTGTCCTGTTGATTTTATGGAGCTGCTCTGCTGCCTCCGTTGCACATCTGACCCATATTCTTTAATGCACTTGTCTTGTCTAACTGCTGGCTCATCCGAGCTTGTAGAAATCCCTGGCTGCTGCGTCGCTGTTCATCCACCTGCCAACTACTCTTGCAGACTCAGGAATCCTTTTTATAAACTGATCCAGTGACCCTCAACCTGATCAATTAGACAAATTAGTTGTGTTTAGTGGCTCTGGCTCTTTCTCACACTTCCATCTATTGAATTATCCACCCATCCAGCATTTCCTCAGAAACATTAATTCTTTGGCCTGTAGCTCTTGGCTGTTTTCTTCTAATAAAAATCTCAGAGAATGCATATAGTGTGAGGAGGTTATGGATTTATTTGTTTATTTTTTCCCCCCAATTTTCTGAATTACTGTACAGGAATGGTTTATTGCTAACCTTGGCCCACTGATTGATCCCCCTTTGCTCCTCCTATCCTCTGATGCTTTTATGTCATTACAACCATCAATATCAGTGTGTTTTATTGGGATTCTGTGACACACCTGTACAAAGTAGTGATCAGTTGTGGAGTAGAAGGAAAAGGAGAAATTTTAAAAATGTTCAAAAAGAGGAACATTTCAATAGGATGTCATACATCTTCATGCAACTGCCACCACCATGCTTCAGTGTGGGGATTGTATCTTCAGTCTTATCTGCAGTCTATGCAGGCCAAAAAAAGAGAAACCTTTCTTGTAGATTTGAATGTAATATGTGTTTATTTGAGAATAAATCTGTATTTCCTCTTCAGCGGTCTGTGAATCAGATAATAAAATCTCTGATCTCATTGGGGCCAGACAAGCCAATAATGATTGTTTTTTTTTTCTTTTTTCTTTTCTTTTTTTTTTTGCATTTGATCAATTTGAACAAAAAAAGCATATTTTTGTTGTCATGTTGCTGTATAAGTAGTCTGTTTTTGGTTGTATGCAATGTTAGTTTTTCTGCACACTTAATATTTTGCATGTTGGCCGAGAAGTTTAATTTTTACATGTTTGGTATACTACTGTCAGCAGTGTTCCTTAACCTTCATGTTACTGTTAGATTTCTAATGTTCCCTATCAAATGCATTCTGCCTTCACAGAACAGTTGAATTTAGAACAAAATTAAATGTTACACTAGTACAATCATGAACCAGGCAACTGCTGAAGGCAACTGACTGGATTTAGAGGTGTTGGATGAAAATGTCTAAACAGAAAAGCATCCATAATTATCCTCTACTTTGTGTTGCTCTATCAGTCAAAATCCTAATAAAATACACTGAGGTTTGTGGCTGTAACATGATAAAGTGTGGTAAAAGTTCAATACTTGTTTGATACTATGCAAACCACTATCTCTGATTAAGCTGGAAGATTGTGGTATGTTTGTTAATGTAATTTCTGCAGACTTGAACCAAACTGCATACACACTAAGTCCTTAATGCGCGCACACACACACACACACACACACACACACACACACACACACACACACACACACACACACACACACACACACACACAGGGATAAACCCATCCCTTCCTTCAAGCATTTCCTGTCTGAGTGGACCATAAAGACATGAACAGCTTCCTTCTTCCTCTACCGTTGTCAAGCACTTTCAGATTCAGCCGTTATGCTTTCCTTCCTCTTTCTCACTCTCACAGTCTGTCTCATATTTCGCAACGATTCATTTTTCGTGTTTCCCCTCTGACTTTTGTTCTCGTTTTTCACTATTGTATACAAAACAGCTGCTTTGTGTGACAAATGACTGTGTTGTTGAACCTGTGACGAAATGCATCAGCTGTGCTGATGATTTGGTTGACAGGATGTTGGATCTAAAGCGTTTGCGCTTTACTTGGTGGCTCCAACTAGACGCCTGTTGTGTATTTTTGCTCCCCTGCTGATTTTTGCATTTTTTAATTGCATTTTTAACCTAAATACAGCTAACAGTGATGCAGTGACTTCCTTTTTCTCAGTTTCTGACAGTTTTGCTCAATGTTTCCTGTGGTTCAGAGTAGACACATGCGGTGCTACAGGGACCAGTTAATTCCTTCACATTTGTAATTCAGCCTGTTGAGGGCAGTACAACTGGGCTAATTTTACCTCTGCTAAATATACATATATATGTTTTCTCTACCCTTTACATAAGAATGATGTTATCTGTTGTTTGCAATATTAGTTACCTAGAGAGAGAGAGAAAAGTGATACACAATTGTTAAGTGTGCAGGTATGAACTGCAGAAGCAGAATTCAAATTGTACCCTCGTCTTATCTGGAAGAAACATCCAGAAAACTGCAAAAATGCTGAAACACTCAGTCGCTATACATCAAGGCTAAAACTCATTTGCTTAGAGCTGTCTTTGACTAATAACAATTGGATCATCATAAATTGTGGTCTTTTTCAACCTCTCATCACTTCCGTTTACTGCAGTGTTTTTCAGTGCCTAGTCCTCCAGGCATTCTGCCCTGAATATTTCGGGCATTTCCCTGTTTCACGTCATTTCAATAGATGGCTGATAAACAAGCATTTGCTGAATTGAAGTCGTCTGAATTGGGTGTGTTACAGCAAAGGAAACATCTAAAACATGCAGGGCAGTGTGCCTTGAGGAACAAGGTTGGGGAAACATTGCTTTACTGTAGTGTTTTCATTTTTAATTTAATCATGCAAAGCACTTTAAGTTACCCTGCTGCTAAAAATGTTCACTACAAATAAAATTGCCTTGCCTTGCTTTGTCGTTAAGGGAAAAAAAATCAGCTGTTTGGAAATATATAATAGCCAGGAAAAACTGTTATGTTTTGGAAATTAAGAGTGCCATCCATCACACTTAAATGACACTCTTTTAAAAGCAAAGTTGGAAAGCTGCAAGTGGTTTGACATGACATAAATACAAAGTTGTATCTCATCGGAATACATGCAAGAAGTGCTAAAGTATCCTTTATTTGGCTTAGGATAACCATATAAATATCAAATGAAAGTTGAGATTTCCTCATCGTTGGCAAGAAATGATAGGATAGGACATAGAATTTGAACCTTTTCCCACATCATTGATCAACAAAGACTTAAAATGTATAAGTAAGCACTTACAACCTGAACACTGTGATAATCTACTATTTAATTTTTGAAAAGATTCCTGAGTTCCCGAGATGAGAAAGAAGCAAGTGAAGAAAAAAGATGGGTAGAAAAAGAATGGAAAGGATAAATTATGATTGAAAACAATGGATGAGAGAAATTTTTTGAAGCCAATCAGCACAAGGTGAGCATATGGAGAGAAAAGATGGAAAGTAAAAATAAATAAATAAATACAGGAAAGAAAATTTTTGAAGGATGAGAGCAGAGGGGATTTCAGGGTACTGTTACTGGCCTTTGTATTGCTTTCTACTCCGCTTCAGCTTTCGCGCAAATCCTAAGTTGTCCTCATTTTATCTCTTCCAGGACAGAATCGAGGTGGACGATACGTCGGAGGGGCGTGGGAATCGCTAACTGCACACACGTACAGTATGATTGGTAGGTTCTGTTCTTCCTGTCTTCAGATGTGTTTTGCAGCAATAAACATATGTTAATCATGTGTGCACACACAGCGCAGCCTCGGGACGGTGCCGTGGTGTTCATATAGCTATTCATTATCACTCTAAATGACAGTTATCTTTTTATATAGGAAGCACAGACATACAGCGGTATGTTGTTGCTTTAGCTCTGATTAGAAGAATACGGTTACCTCTAAGGAAGTGGGTGTATTACACTATTTTTTTTTAAAGATCTGCTTTCTGTTTGATTTACCGGAAAAGGATGTAAGAGCCATAATTAAAACAAGATCTTCTGAAAAAGTTCAGATTTTCTGGAAAAAGAAAATGGTCACTGGTTCAAATCCACCCCCTACCTACTATTGCTCCCTACCTGCATGTGATTAAATGTCCCTTAGCTAGATTCTGGCCTAACTCTGGCTGTATATTTGACAACTTTGTCTTGCACAATTGGTAGTTAATTTAAATTGGCAAGTTTTTTTTTTTGAAAGGCCTGCTTTACTAAGTTCAAAACCGGTCAGCCATTGTACTTTGGATCGCTGTCTGGCAGAACACCTGGTTCTGTTCACGTTTCAACCAAGCTAGCTGTTAATTTGAGCTAAAGCGGAAGAACTTGAACTTCATATGAGCTATGTTCCACTAAAGCATTCAAGTGTGAACAAAAGAGAGAAAAAGACATCTAAAACGGGGGCAAAAACTTTTTCACAACACGGTTGACAGTTCGTTTTCTTTCCCTTGTAAGCCATGAACTGCAAGATAAATTCCAACTTAACATTTCTTGTCATGAACATAATCTTCTTTAATGAAGAACAGAAAAAATAAAAAATCTTGCTCAGACTGATGTTTGTAAAAGTTGGAAAATGTTTTCTCATCCCTCATCAAAGCAGTGACCTTTTAAAGGACCCTCAGACGGGTCCTTTCCATCACAGCTGCCCCTTCTGTACAATATCTCTACGCACATTAGCCAGAAACCCTCAGAGGGAGGCGAGATTTAGTAGGAGAATGGTTCTTGTTGTGATGGAACAAGGTTAACGGGACATTTTAGAAGGCATGTTTTCGCCCCAGGAAGTTTGAACGCCGCCGACATGTGGTCTGCACGTTTGTGCTGGGGGTCAACGTGCGCACACGAATGCTTGGGTGCCGCGTGCGTATTGTGCAGCTGAGTGTTTGACCGTGCAAACGTGTGTCTGTAAGTGCCTGTGTGTCTGTCAGTCGGGGGGTGTGAGGCGAGGAGGTGGGATCAGTCCCACATCACTGGGCTAAAAGCAAGCCTGCGTAACACCTCATAAATCTCACCTCATGCTACAAGCCCCCCTTCTGATGTAGCTGTAGCCGTGCATGCTCACGCAGACCGCGCAGGTATTTTGTGGCGTGGGTTGCACGCAGGTTGATTATGTCAAAAGCAAGAGAGAAATTGGAAAAGTAATATGATGTATGATGTGCCCTTAAGCGGCCGCTGTTGGAACAAAGCGCCTCTTATTAAAAATCATTTATTTTCAAACCAAAAGAAGTAGTAACATCTGGGTTTGTTGTGCTTCTGGCCAAAACCCTCCAGTGCTCCGTTCAGTTTTAGCTACACGTACAGCATATATTTTATTTAAGCTCATCTGCCACTCTCGTACACTTTCCACCTGTCTTCAACGACTTTCGGGAAGCGAGTAAGGACATGTAAAGCCGTTATCAGATTTAGAGAAGAATTTCTCGTTGCTACAGGCCAGATCTCATTTAATAAGCAGTCGCAACCAGAGAGCGTTTACAGAAGATGCGATTCAGCCAAACTTCACTGTATGTACAGTACTCAGTCTTCATTCTCCTTGAACCTCCTTACATTTTCTCACTTTACAACTGCAAACTTTGAAGTGCAAAGTCGTACCTTAATGTGAAGTGGAAGTAAAAATGCACTGTTTTCTAAAGCTTTTACAACTAGTCTGAAAACTGCAGCGTGCATTTCTGTGGTCTTACGGTTGCGGACAGAAAGTGAAGAGCGACAAAGGAAACATAGCAAACATGTGAAATAAGATACTGGGCAGGACAACAACCTTAAACGTACAGCCAGAGCTGCCGTGGATTGGTTTAGATCAAAGGTTACTGATGTGTTAGAACAGCCTTAGCCAAAGTCCAGACAAAAGTTCATTTCAGGATCTTTGGCAGGACTTGAAAACTAATATTCACTGACAGTCCCCCACCCTGATTTGAATGAAAAGAATGAATAGATTTCTAATCAGTGATTTGCAAATTTTTACATTTCAGTATTTTTTTGTAAAAAGTGTAGAAAAAAAAACATTGTCCTTTACTTCATAATATATACTGCTTTTAATATGAAGAAGTACCATGTGTAAAGGTGTATACACTGCTATGCACCAAAACTGCACTGACTTGATTGATATTAACCTCTAATGTTAATTATAGAGATTTTAATCCACAGATCCAAATAGTTAAACACATTTTAAAGTCTTAATGGCTGTGTAAAAAAAAAAAAAAAAAGGAAAAATGAAAAAAAAAATTGAAAATGTTCTTAATTTCTTCAGTTTCATCCAGGCTTTATTGGGACTGTTTTTTTTTAAACTCATAAGTGACTAAATGCCTTGTTTCCTCTTTATTTCCACTAGCAAGCCATGTCCCACTAGTCTGTCCCAGCTTTATGAAAGAAATTTGGCAGTTGCAAATTTTCCTACAGAACCAATAAAGATTTCACCTTAAATATCAATTCATCACATCTGGATTCAACTAGAAAATGTGTATTTCTGGATCCCTTTTCCCTTTGGTGCACCTGCTCTGTTCTTTTAATACAGGACAGTCGGTAATGACGGCTCACGTTCAACCACAAACATGCACATAGGCTGGATTTGGCTTCAATTACCGCATTAGTGGCCTCAGTGGGATCTGTTTTGGGAAAAGCTTGACAGGTAAACTCCCATTTGCCCCCCAACCTTCTCACAGAGACTCTGTTTTTTTACCCACTAAATGAAAAATGCATAGCCTTCTCTCCATGTGAGTTGCCAATATTTTATCAGGTGACTCGAAGGGTTTGTTTGTTTTTGCACAGTAACCACTGGTTTACTTTTAGGCGGAGTAATGTGACTGCAGAGTAGCGCTCCAGTGATGAAGGAACAGCATATATCTTGCTGGAGATCGTTCTCTTTAAATGGTCCACTGTTTCATGTGTTTTAAAATAGAATAAAAATATGCGATTTGTCATCATACAGTATATGCACTTGTGCAACTGTCCTTTTATAAGAAGACTCAAAGAGATCCTGACCACTATTGGTCAGGGACACTGTTTTCATGCCAAGTGAAGGAAGAGAGTTGATGACTCCACTGCTTCTTCATGCAATTATTTTTATTTCTGAACAGCATCCAGCTGCATTCTACCCAAACCACTTTGGCATGTGTCCAAACTTGGAACTGGATTAGTGAAATACACACAGGCAGTCAAGGAGAATGGGGTCTTCTCTCAATGACTGCTGTCGTCAACAAGTTTGACCCTAAGGATGTGACTTGTCCCCTCTGATTTACATTTATGTATAAATAACTGTAGAGGCAATACATGGAGAAGTCATTTGAAACGGTCGTCTTGTATCGAACTGAAGCTGCACGTAACCTTGAACACACCATCCTTGTGTTGAAATATGGTGATCAGGATGCTTTTGTTCAACAGAGACGTAAGGGGGAACAAAAAGGTTTGTTTGCCTTATTTATGTCGTATCAATTATTTTTCTAATGTTTTCTAACCCTATTGTCCGAAGCAAGTGTGTCCTCCTTTTGAGTTAAAGTCGCTGGATGTTCTGGCTCTTTGAAATTAAATTAAAACAAAAAAAACCCCCCACATTGTTAATAAAAATAAATAATTGGATTTCCATTATAAGAAGTGTTTAAGTAGAAGGAATTTGGACTTTTTCCTCGTGTTTCCTGAAGATTGTCTTGAATCCAAATGGCTGAATTGAATAAGGTTAGGACTCGCCGTAAATGATTTCAAAAAGTGCCCATTGGTGTTAATTGCAGGGTAATTGCACAACCTTGACTTTAGAGAATGTTTCTTTACTTATTTTTACTTCTTCACATGACCTACACTGGGAACATGAAGGAAACAAAGCCGGGCATATTGGCTTCAGGCCATCCGCATTCCTGCACTCTTCCCGCTGCGTTTGAACTCCCTCTTTAGCCGTAGCAGTCGATGAGGGATACCCACACACTGAGGGACTCCGGTTCAATCATCCTGAAAGTGGCTTTGCTCATCACAGCATTATCATCAACGGACCTAACCACCCGTCTTCTGCCAGCCTGCCCACAGCTTGTTGATCAATAGCTCCCAGCACTTGGGGGGCTATTTGCTTGTCGCTCGGGGTGGAGGATGGTTTCCTGACAAACAGAGGCGCTCCGGACACGGACAGAGTCTGTTCTGTGTGGCCTGCCTGCTCCGTTGCAGTCACTAAAGTGAGCAGTATTTTTTTTTCTCTCCTCTCTATCTCCTCTTACTCTGTCAACCTTCGGCCAACTGGGAGATCGAATACATTAGCAGAAAAAGCGCACAGCTCCAGGACTTCAGCTAACCACTACACTTCAGTGCTGCTCAACGAGGCTATTTGCAGCTGTCACACACAAGTAAGGCCTCATAGTGTGCTGGTTGAAATCCACACTCATTCATCTGCCCTGTGGCATTTATTTGGGCTTGAGGATGTCAGCCTTCTAGCTGCGCCTCTGCTTTTTTTGCTTTCTGTTTTCAGACCCATTCAGCGTTAATGAGCTGTTGTGTTGGAGCACTGACAGGTTGCGTACTGGATAAGGGTAGGTCTGCTTATAAATTCGGCAGGCCTCCGTAAGTGAAAGTTGAAAAGGCGTCCACATCAGGACATCTGCTCTTGTTTAAATGTGGTTGAAAAGCTGTTGTAGTCCATCAAACGAGTCATTCATCCTTTCCCCTCCATGTTTTTATATTAAAATCTGGACCTCAACAGAAATACACGCTTCAAATTCGCAGAAAACTTCTGTGTTTACACCAACAATTGACAATTACTAACCATCGTCTGAAAAAAGTCTGGAATCAAGGCAGGGGAAAAAGGTGAAGGAACCCCCAGACCTGATTCTCCACACAAGTAAAATCACAAGTTTGGTTATGCAGTGGGTTTTTACTGGAGCAGCAGTGTGGGATTGCCTCAAAATAAACTCCAGCATGTGTGTGTTTTAGGGGTTGAACGACTACATATTTTTCAAGGTCGACTACATCATGACAATAGTCGAGTCGACGTCGACTAGTCGCGGTGACGT
>CAEGAF010116157.1:0-11862 GCA_903067075.1 Micropoecilia bifurca
AGTTCTGCTCCTGGACAAAGGCTTTTACAGGCATCATCCACCGACTACAATGTTTAAAATAAAAAAATATTCAGCAAATACCTGGAAAATATACATTGTTGTGCTCACATGACCCAGGTTAGTTTAGTCAGATATTTGAAAAAAATATATTTTGTGTAAATTTTATTCAGATTCTGTGCTTTATCCATATGATCTGTTTTGTCCCTATTCTCAAGAATCACTGAGAACCAACTTTCAATTCAATTTCAAAAGGATTATATCAGAACCAGCTGGTTGTGGTTTTAATTAAGCATAAGAACCTAAGCTATTTATGATTTTTTTTTTAGCTTGCACTTGTACTTTTTAAGCATTTCCAGCAGGGTTAACCCTTCCCAGGGCATAATCCAGAGAGGGCGTGTACTCGCAACAGTTTTGCTTCTCAATAAAGCAACATCTGAGCGGGGCTTAGTTGACTTTTACTGCCGTTGCACAACGTGTGTGGAGCAATGACTGGAAGGAATCTGTGGCCAGGCCCCTCGGAATGATGGACAAGTCGTTCTGAGGAACCTCGTGCATGGAGAGGAACCACAGATTCATTCAGTGGTGTACAGTAATAGGTGGAAACACTGGCTCAGCTGTGGCTGACGGAGGACAAGGCGAGGTCGCCCCATAGGGACAGCGAAGAGGGCAGAGGCCGGGGTTGGGTAGTCTAATCAGCTGTGCCATCAGGAAATGAGTCCTAAACCACATCTGAAGAAATTCCACTCTAGGAGAGTAAAAAAATCTATGTCTGGGACATTTAGATAGATTTTTATATTGTTTAGTTCTCAGAACTAATCCTGATAAATCAAAAGGTTAAACATTAGCCTAGTATACTAATAATAGTTTCAACACTGTAGGCAGTTGATCGTGAAGCTGTTAGTGTTATTTTATCAAAGGCCAAAAAACTACAACAGTTTCTTATAGAATATTGAATATAATATTAAAACAGTTCCAATATAAATAAAATTATCCATTTAAAAAAATGGAAATAATATGAATGTGTCTGCCCACATTAAGTCTTTTATGTCTTAGAGTCATAATTGACAGTTAAAGCATGCCCATCCTTCATGTCAGACATTTTGTACATGTGTTATATTTCTTTATGAGTGGATTTAAAAAAGAAACAAAACTAAATGATTTGATAATACTAATCTATCTATTCTTTTTCCGCCTATACTCTTTCTTATTATAGTTCCAGTCTTGAATGTCTGTCAACAACTCCTGGCCTCACCTTCTAATGATATCAGGTTGACATATTTTTGTTTTAAAAAAAAAAATTGGAGATTTGCTGAATTTTGAAGTCACGGACAAGAGAAAACGAGTACATAAAAACATGAACTCATAAACTACTACAGTCTATTTATATCAGCTCAATTGTTTTTAATTGGACCTATTGCCACAGCTGCATACATTTAAAAAAACAGTTTGGGTGTGCCACCACAGGATTATTATTGGCCCCCATTGCGTCGCCCATTGGAAAAGGTTTTGGAGACGCCCATGTCTCATTCAGAAACAGTGTTACATACCGCGTACATTAGATTAGATTAGATTAGGTTAGGTCTGCCCCCTAGTCATTCTGTTCAAGATCAAATGTTTAGCAGTAAACATAAGCTAAATTCAAAAATGGTAAAAGTCTGAATAAGATGTGAACCTTGAGGAAGCGTTCAACTTTTACTTTTCGGGGATTTTTTTAAAGAGTTAAACGTCTCCAGTTATTAAACGGCTTTGTCGACGACAAACAAACCTACATTAAACATGTTTTCCAACTAGTATCTAAACTTTTCTCCTTTCCTAAAAATCACGTCCGCGTCCTTGCGACGCCGCCCACAAACAACTAGCAGACGGGCTGACAACAGAAGACCCAAAACTAACCACATCTAACATTATTAACCGTCTGCCAGTTTTAAAGCGCAGCATATGCCACCAGGTCCGACACTCACCTTCCAACAGTCTGGTTGGCCAGCTGCTTCATGCGATTGAACTGCTTCTTCATGTTGAAAGTCCTCCTCCAAGTCTCCTTCTAGTTCCGAGAATAAAAAAAAAAAAGTCACCAACCAGCAGCACCGACTGAGTCCGACTCTTTATCATCCACCCCTGGATCCAAAAGTTGCGCTACGTCGCAGCCATTGTTATTTTCACTCCCGTCACTATTTTTTTTTTCTTTCGTTCTTTTTACGCACTAAATCTGAGGGGCTTTCCGAACCGATCCGGCTGACATTCGCCGCCGCTTTGGCTCTAACCTCCCCTCCCTCAAACGAAGTCAGTGTTACGGAGCTTTAACAGGCTCCTGGCTCCCCATTGAAAAGCTGTTTCAACAGACGGGGGTTCGGAACAAGGAGAGGTAGGAAGGAGGAAGTGCCTCTACTTCCCGACTGTAAGCAAGCCGCATGGCCCCCTGGTGACATGTGACACCTCTGCAAGAACGAGCCATTGGTCCGACTCTGTTGCTTTGTGGTCACTGCTGATCAGACTTCTTGCTGAATAAATCTTTGCTTACAATCTGCGCACCGTTTAATAATTATAGAAAAACACAAACAGGGTTAAAATGGTGGCTCGGCTGGGGGTTTTATAGCTGGGGCTGTTTGGAGCCTCTTCGTTGCGCGTCTAAAGTCTCTTTTAATTCTTTTGTGTCTGATCGGGTTTATTTTGCAGCTTCTATTTGTGATCTTTTTGAACAACTGAGCAGAAATCATAGTGACCTCAAGCAACTTCTATGAATGGGGGCCCCTGACATCCTTGGTGTCTGGGTTTTTGCTCCATATCTTACCTGTAACTACTTCTTCCTTGCTTATGATAGAAAAAGGTCTCTGTCACTATTATTTTTGGGATAAGAAGATGCATTTCTTTTCCGGATATTTGCACAACGTGTTCAAATCAACAGCTGTTTTTTTTAGAGTGAACTGCTGCCATCCTGTGGATACTGCGTGTAATAACAGCTTCCAGCCAACAGATCTCCATTCTCAGGAAGCCAAGTTGTAGTTAAATTACTAATCAGTCATTCTGAGAAGCTGGATTGAGAGTTTCTGTGAACGTAAATTTAAATAAATGTACGTTTTTCTTGAAAAGCATCGATTTTTTAAAACTCGTGTTAAGTTGAGAATCCTGCCACAGATTCTCAACTGGGTTTTAAATCAAAAATGATTTTATTTTAAGCGTTTTCTTTAGCTCAGATTAGATGTTCAGGGTCATTGTCCTGCTTGAAGGTGTATTGATTTCTATCAACCTTACCTTCGTCTCCAATCAGCTTAAATAAATACTTTAAGTCATATACATACACTTTAAGATTTATCACAATTTTCAAAGAACACAATGTTTCTTTTCAGAGCTGCTGAGAATCAGCTCAGCCTTTGCTCTGTCTATCCAACATGATAGTATAAATATATTTCCATGAATGATAAATTACAAACTGACCTCCACAAAAATCTCTCAGACACAAAACTCCTTTCAGCTGTAGATTTATTTAAAGTATTTCAGTCAAAATTTGATTACTTCTCGCTTTCAACCACAAACGTTTCCCACTTTTTTTTTTCTTAAAAAAAGAAAAGAAAAAGAGAGACCAAATAGCAACCCTTTCAAAGCCAAACGGCTTGTCTTCTTCAGCTTTGTGCTTCTGCTACTCTATCCCGGCTCTCTATAGCTGCAGAGGTGAATGCCGGCGCGGCTCTGGAGGGTGTCATGCTGTTTCCATATTGTACCCCTGGGCCTCCCCACAGCAGTGGCCCACATGGGAAAGCAGGCCAGGCGGTGGGATAAACCAATTACTCCCCAAGTCATAGCGGACTCCTGCCGCTGCACCATGCCGCGGCTCCGGGGCCCGAGCCCTCCTAGGCTCGGTCCCCTTGAGAGCCAGCTGGAATTCCCAGAGATGGGAATTGTGTGGTCTCAAAAGCCTGCAGAGAGACTATATTTCGCTTGAAAAATTAACATGGTGGCCTCCTGGGAAAGAACTGGGGGAGGCGACATCATACTGGGTTTCTGCAGAGTTTATTTAGGGGGAAACATGATGTAGCTATGATAAGCTGTATTAGCCTTCATATGTAAATGTTTAGTTACATTATTATTATTACACACTGAATGGTCTTTATCACAAATAGAAAAAAAGTAAAAGATTCTGCAAAAATCAGCAAGGAAAACCATTTATGTATAATGTCGTCAATGTAACTGAGAATCACATTAGTCTGTTCCCTTCTGATTGAAATAGGTAAAAAAAAAAAGAGACACAAAAACAAGTCTGATCTAGAAACATCTTCTAAAAGAAAAAACTTTTATGAATAGGACATCAAACATGCAGAGTATTTATTATCTATGCTGAATTAAGTGTCAGATTTTTTTTATCTCTTGGAAGTTTAAAGGAGGTTGCATGATAAATATAAATGTATTTAAATGTTAAAAATTTATGAGAGTGAAAAAAAATAAATTCAAGGTTTCAGACTCACATTTTATTGTTCAGGTTGTAGAACCATCATAGCCTTACTGTGATCTGGAATCAGCTTGTTGAGTTGCACAATAGCTCCGTTTGTTGAACTTTTGAGATGCTGATCCACCAACCAAAGTGGACTTAGAAGAACGTTATACAGACGTCATGTGATACACAAAACATGAACTAATGGTTTCTCTTGCGGCACATGATGCATGTTTATTGAACCTGAAAAGAGAAATAATTTGAGGCACTGTGGTGGCACAGGGCTAAAGCATCACCCACGCATGGAGGCCTTACTACTTGACACGGCAGTCACAGGTTTGATGACCTTTACAGCATATCTTTCCCTTTTCTCATCACCCACTTTCCTATCTGACCACTTTCAAATAAATGCCACTACAGCCAGTAACACCTTTAAAAACACAATTCAACAAAGTAAAAAGGAAAAAAAAAAAAAACAGGGAGAAATATTGTTGCTGGCGTTAACCCGGTTCCATCCTCTTTCTTTCATTGACTTTGGAGCCCTGATGGCCTTTTTCTTTGACCACAGCTACAACAACGGTTGTTATGTCTGCTAGATGCCTTGTCACCACAGGGCCATTGTGCGCTCGTCATTCATCGCTCAGTCATTTACACTTTTCATTGGGAGCTATTTAGTCCTCATAAAAAGTTTAGCACACCAATTTGTGAGCTCAGCCCAGCCTGGGAGAGAAGCGTGGAAGAGCTCAGAAAGAAGTTGCTTTATAAGTCAATTAATTGTTCTCTCTTGGCTGGGTGGGGACGGGTGGGGGGGTGGGGGGGGCTCCCTGGGATTTGAGGGGCCTCACATCTGTCTGTTTGTCTTCTTGAGCCAAGAAGAAAACCTAAAAGGAAAGTTCTGATTCTGATTCAGACTCTGACTTGTGGTGATCTGGCAATACTCTTCAAAACTGTAATCGTAATAGTGTTATCATGTAGGAAAGGGGACGTGTTGAACAGATCTGCAGGAAATCCCTTTCTCCTCAACAACCGGATGAGGAGAGAAGGTGGAGATTCTGAGGTGAAAACAAAACTTACACAAAGAAAGAGGAGCTATAAGGTTTAATTTGTTGAACACAAATACACATTTCAATGTTTGTAGGTGGTTTAATTAAAGATAGCAGTAAAAGGTTACAAATTGAACACATTAAAGTACCTTTTTAATTATTATTTCTTTCCTCAGGAAAGAATTAAACTATATTCATCTAACCTGTAAAAAAAGAACACACTGTATAAACATACATGGCTTTAAAAAGTATTAATATGTTGATATATTTTACACATTTTGTCACATTACAACAATAAACCTCAGCCACCTTCACTCTGGGTACCAGAGTGTGAGTGTGAAGGACTCAGATGTTTGTGGGGTACTTTGGTGAACTAATACCATCATAAAGACCAAAGGTCAGGTTGTCAGGTTGCTTATGAAGCTGTGGAGATGTTTTAAAACAGAGTCAGGCTATAAAACAATGTCCCAAGCTTTCAACATCTCACAAATTACTTTGAAATGAAAAAAAATCCTATCAAAACCAACAGACCAGTTAAGAAGAGCATTAACCAAAGTAGAAACCCTGGACATGTGGTGACTCTGGAGGAGGTCCTGACATGCTGAGAAGTAAGATGGAGTTATTTAGATTAAAGATTTTTCATGTGTTATGTTGGTCTAGTCAAAGTTTAGACTTAAATCCAACATAAACCTGAAAAACACTGATGCTCCCCATCCCATCTGACAGAGCTTGAGTGATTTTAGAAAGAATAATAGGAAAATAAATAGTCACCAGAAGGTTGGTTGAAGCATAAGAACAAAAGGACTGCAGCAAAAAGTATTTCCATAAAATTGACAAATGCACTGGATATACATGCATATCTAAACCTTCTGTTTTATCATCATGCATTGCTTTATGTTGGTCTGTGTCACAAAAAATGAACTAAAACACACTAAAGTTGTTATTTGACAAAATGTGGAAAACACTGTAAAAACTAAAAAGAAAATTAAAAATAAAAATAAAAAGTGTGAACGTTTGTGACTTTTAATTCTATTACCAGATTGGAAACAAATAAAACTACAGACAGATGAGGCAATACAACATAAACTTCTATAGGAATATGTGTGTGTACGGGCCTAAAGTCACAAAGCCAAGCTGTGAGGACAAATAGCCCACCTTCGTCTTCCCTCCCACCTCAGATCATAGAGCACCGTTTGCACAGAGACCTCAAAATGAACAACAGCTAAAGTGAGGAGAGCTTAAAAAGAGATCAGCAACCCAACCCCTCGTAAGTCTCCCAGGACTAAAGGCGGTGATTGGAGACAGACAAAGGCGGCCGCTTTCTGAGCCCCAGTTCAGGAGGCCCTGCTGTTCTTCTCCTCCACATGTGTTTTTCAGCAGCACTTCAGCAGTTTTGCCCCCGCTGCTGAACCTTGATGCCACCTTGTTGGCACATGACAGCTTTACAAGGTTCCCGCAGCGCCATAACAGAGTCCATTTGGTTCCAAAAGCCACACACCTCTTCAGTCCAGAGGGAAGTCGCAGGAAGTCCTTCGTCCCAGTCTGGCCTTGTGGTAGACGGAGAGGAAGTCTTTGTAGCGCGGGGCGCACCCTAACCAAGCTTCTCCAAAGTGCTCTGAGCCCGTGAAGAGGAACTGTCCGTCCCCAGGCTTTACGTGGCACTGCAGGAGCGTCCGGATGTGTCCATGCCAGGACTGAGGGGACATGTGTGGACGCGTTTGTTGCTCAAACACTCCACTGTGCTGCCAGTAAACCTTTGTTGTCAACACCTCCACTAGCGATGACTGCCTTCGAGAGTCATGGAAGACATTCTTGATGTAGCCCCGAACCACTGCAAAAAAATGTAAAATATATCCTTAAAAAAATATACTCTTCAAAAAAACATCACAGGTGCCACTGTTGTTTGTATAATATCCCCTTTTCTAGCAGGACAGTTTTTGACACCTTGTTCTTAGCAAATGCACCTCAAAACACCACTCATTCAAGACAGTATAGATATACCACTGATGCCTGTTGTGGCACATTCTACACATACCAAGGAATCACTTTGCTGACATTGAGTGGTTGGAGTTTTGTCCAAAAAAGTGCCTGTTTTTACTAATGTGCATGCTGAAAACCTGAATGTGTTTTATAAATGATGCTCAAATTGAATAATGCTAATTAGTTTCAGGATGTAAGGACGTTTTCACATTGTCGGATCATACATGGAGAGAACATTCCACTTTCTGTAGTCTCTCCAGGTCAGGAGTATCAAAATGGCATAGACAGCAGGCCAAACTTAAAATCTTGCAACATGTTTCAGCCCAGCTTTAATGTTTATCTAAAATCTCATGTTATGCATGTTAGTTATAGATACATTTCCTCCAAACACAGCACTAACAGCTGTGCTTTGCCATCATGAACAAAAATTCAGCTTCTTACCCTCCTTCTGTTTTCCATCCTTCATTTGGTCATTTGTAGGAGGTGTGGCCCAATTCAACTCGTAGAAACATGACGTTGCTCATGAATATGAGGAGGAGGGTGTCAAACTCACCAGGAAAAGGATTCTGGGATATACAGTATATGCATGATTGTAGCCATAATTCTGTAGTTTAGGATTGATTTTCCCTACTTAATGAATATGCTCAAATTTCATGTAAGATTATGAGATTATGCTGTTGCAATACAAGATTTTTGTTTTCAGTATTACTTTTGCAAACTCATGAAGTGTGACTGTTAGTTGCTGTGGCAAAGAGAAGTAAAAAAATAATAATATTTTGTCGTCTTCTGCCGTTAAAATACAGTATGTCAATAAAGGGGAACCACTTGTAAAACTTCAGCAGTTGGTGTTTCCAGTTCCCAAAACTTTGCTGAGCCAGTTTATTTCTGTGGTGGGTTACAGCAAAAAAAAGAAAAAGTGATGCAACTTAGAAGTAAATGTTGCAACTTTATCTGTATTTTTAACTATGCTTGGCTCAGCATTCTGGGGAAATCTGTTGCATTCTGATTTAAGTTAAATAATGCAACTCTGAATTAAACCCCCCAAAATCATTCACTTCTTGTCTGCCTGGCTATGGTAATGAAATATACATATTTCTTCAGCTTCATTATGAACAAAGTGAAATGTTTTGATTCGTGAGTGGCTCCCCAAACAGATGTGTGTCACTTTGTGTCAAATCCTGCATGTACTCACCAAAGTCACTGCTGCAAACAGCCATGAGCAATTCAGTGTCATTACAGGGTCGGCATGAAGCTGTGGGTGGACAGAATGGGCACAGCGTGTCACCAGAAGCTGTTTTCTGACTCATTTTTCCACTTTCAATCAATACATCACTCCTTCCCTCTGAAATGTCTTTACCCATTATGCCTGATATTGATTGAGAGTATAGGCTGTCAGCTCTTCCCTGACCTGCACACCATCTCCATTCATCTCCAAGCTCCGTGGTTTAGCTAGTGGAATGTACTTTGGTCCTGCGTTTGCACTCCGCCTACAGCATCACCTCCACATATAAACCCCACGCTAGCATTGACCCCGTGTTTGACTTCTTTTGTTCAGACCCAATTGAATGACCTGGAGCCGAAGCAGAGGACTGCAAGAGTCAAACGCTCGGCTGGCCTGCTAACACAGAAAAGATAAACAGGCAGCTGTCTATAAAGGGTCCAGAGTGACATCAGCATGCCAGGAATGGCCCGCACACTTGGATAAATGCTAATAAACAGACAGGCACAATGACGAGGCATTTGTGGAATCTGCAAAGTATTTTTGTGCTGAATGAAGGCCTGCTGGCCCAATGCCCTCCGGCCACCCTGTGGTCTGCTGCGTCCTCTCTGCTTTGTGTCCTGATGGAAACCAGACAACCAGACAAAACACCAGTCTGATCAGCAGCTGCACGTTCCTCTCAGCACGACTCGGCTCTGTTAAATTAGCACTATTTTTGTGCCTGCTTTTAATATATCATCATGTGTTTTTGATCGCTTTTGAGCCCGTTTCTCTCTTTGTTTTGGCTTTTGCAACTTGGGCCATGTCTTTTGGTGAAGTAAGAATGAAGACTAAACACCAATGGTCTAGTTGGTCTACTTTCTGCCTGACAATCGTCCTGAGACATGAATCCAGTAGCTGAAATAACTTCACTACATGGAGCTTGAAGTGAAAGATTATCCTCCGCATAGAAAAGACTCTGATAAACATCTGATCAACGGCTTGGGTGTCTTCATTTGGAGGTTTTCCAAACACATACCTCTGGAAGAAGAGACACCAAGGCAGACCTAGATATTAAATAAATTAAATGTTCTTTCTTGCCTGAGAACAGCTGGATGGAACCTATATAGGAAGAAAAGATGTCCAGATTTTCCTATTGGACTTTTAAAACTTTATAACTTTTGATTATGCATGTTTAGTTCTTTTTCACCTTAGTGCAGAGAGACGCCTAAATATTTTTGTCAGAGTTTTTGTCTTTGACAGAAATGTTTAGTTGTTTCCTCAAAGATCTGTTTTACTTCGAGTACTTTTTCTCTTTTTGCATAAACTCATTTTGCTTCCGCTTAAAAAAATAATCATGATATTTTCAAGCTGTTGTTCCTTTTCAAATGTGAACTTCAGCTCTCTTGCAATTCTTGCTGAACTGTCCAGACAATTTTAAAGATCAAATGGGAAATTACAAAGAGCAACATTTCTGTATTCAAGTACATTTTGGCACTTATACTGTCAAATAAAAAATGTATCTAAAATGATGCAGCTTCTGATGGAGAACAAATAAGCAAAGTATATTGTGGTCTATTTGCAATAACTTCCTGGTTGAAACTGTTTTCAGCAACTGTGTATTTTTTAGTTAAAATGTTCCTTTCATGTGTTTTGTTTAAACTTTATATCAAATATATATATATTAGATTTGAGAAGTCACTGGGGTCAGGTCAGCAGATGTTTAGTCCTTTTGGGTCCCATTTCCCACCTTTAAAACTTATTTAAAGTCTCACTTTTATTATTTTACATGCAATCTTGTAATCTATTTTACTTTAAGGATTTAAAGTGACTTAAAATCAAAGTTTAAATGATTTTCTTAGTTTTATATTGCATGTGTGGCTCCACATTTCATTGTTATCTAATTTTTTTAAATTACGTTAAAAAAGTAGTTGTAAATCTATTTTCTTGAATTAAAAGTGTACTTTGAAGACTATTAATATTAGGAAATAAAAAAAATTGCCATTTATTTATGTTTATAACAATATTGGGATATTTTAAAAATCCAGGATTCCACACTTGTTCGTTTGTTTGTCTTAATTGTATTTACTTAGAGTTATTGACATTATTTAAGCTGTCAATAGTAAGCTTAAAATACTAAGAGAACATAAAACTTCCTTTCTCAACATGGGTTAAAAATTGTAGTTTATTTAGATTTATCTGTCCTAACCTGCGCGCCTGTTCAACTTTTTAACAACGAGATGTAACATTATTACACTAAGCTCATCTGTCGGTTACTTTTAATTTACGTTAGAAACCGACCTTACAAAAATGAAAGTTGTGACAATTGTGTTATTGACAAAACACTTTCCTTCTTTCTTTTTCTTTTTTGTTTCTTTCTTTACATTTTCTTTATTGACCAATAAGCTACTCGTAAATTCGTGTTCAAAAAACAGCACCAAATTAAATCTGTTAAACCCAATGAAAAGTGTCGATCGACTCTCACGCTCCAACCCACCGTAGACGCTCCTGTTGCGCAGCAACTCATATCTGAAGCCCACTGTGCCTCTGATCCACGTTCCTGGACTCTGTGGGCCGGTTCCTGCCTGGAGGTAGATGACCGGACTTTGCGGCCCATCCGCCCGAAAGCAAAACACCTGCCGCCCGGTGCGCCCGGTGCGCCCGCCGTCCTCCGTCTCCAGCAGCTCCAGCTCTCCGGGCCGCTCAATGAACACGCTGGCTCCTCTGAGGGATGGAGACGGTTGGATGCAGACCGTGTTGTACCGGATGGACGACAAATTGGGCTCGAGCGCCACTCTGAGAGCCTGACCCGGGTGGACCCAGCTCACCAGACCCTCCGTGCAGCGAAGCCGCACCTGGACAACGAGCCTGCGGTCAACGCCTGCTCCAAAACCGCTGCGTACAAATGAATGGGTTTGAGCAGCTTATTTTTTTTAATTTATTTTTACAAAGGTTATGCGACAAGTTTTTAAAAAACTACCCGCTGACAAAATATAACAGTCGCAAGAAAACATATAAGTAGAAATAATTCCCCACAACGACTGTGAAACGTTAAAAAAACAGACTCAGCTGTTACAATCATTAAACAGACTCGTAGTTTTCTTTTGCTGTACAACTGTCCAAAATGTAGTTTTTCTTTTACTTTTCTGTTTATGTTGCTACTTGACCTTTTTTTAAAAAATTATATTGTATAGTATATAAAATATATATAGTATTAT
>CAEGAF010116158.1:0-16850 GCA_903067075.1 Micropoecilia bifurca
CAATTTGCACAATGCCCGTTTTGTTTAGTTTTCTTCTTGGAAAAGTTATTAAAAACAAGTTTTTGTCTAAATTAAGGTGAATTCATGGTCCCTTTTTCCACATAATGTAACGGTAGTGTTTATGATAAAAAAATAAATGAATACTATTTATGTAATCGGTATCGGGGATCGGAATCGGCGATCGGCCCTCAGGGGTGATCGGTATCGGTATCGGCAGGGAAAAACCTGATCGGCACATTCCTAATCACAATGCATTTCTTTTTTAGTACCTGATATATCAGGATCTCCCACTGATTTATTCTAATTACAGGGAAAATATCTTTGATTCTCATGTATAAAATTCGCACTTAAATGGTTGTAAATCACCCAAATATTCTGACGTTTTTAAAGTTTAAAGAAAACTTACGTTTTGAATGTATTCTGATATTACCTCGTCTACTTTAGGACACACACACACACAAAAACATAGATATATATATATATATATAGAGATATATATATATATATATATATATATATATATATATATATATATATATATATATATCTATATATATATATCTATATATATATATATATATATATGAACATGTACACGGCAGGACAGAAAAGAATAGAATAACAAAATACTGTGCAGTTATCAGAAATAGGAATGTTGAATTTGTGAAACTGAGTCAGACCACTTTTCCAAAAATCTAAATAATTGAAAACTGTGCATTGAAAACTGACTATTTACCATACGGAAATGTTGTTTAAAAATTGATAGGAATAGAAAAAAACCAAATTAAATTAAACCTATAAAAAACTAAAAATGAAAAATTGCACTTAAAGCTGAGCCCAGTACCAATATCTATATAGATAAGCAGACCATAGTCAGACAGAAAAACAGAGAACATTATTGTCATTGTATGTTGACATTAAAATATATTGTCTTGTATAATAGAATTACCAATTAAAGTGAAAAATTGCTAAAAACAAAAACATTTATAGTCAAATAAAAATAAATATTTAAAAGGAAATATATGTAAATGTATAACTTTAAAAGTCAATGAATTTGTATGTCCAGTCAGTTCCGTTTATAATATATAATTTTCCCTTAGGATCTTCAGCATGACTGTCTCCTACCCTCTACATAAAGCTGCAGTATGTAACATTTATTTATTTTTTTTTAAACATTAAAATTATCACTATGTCCTGATATATAAGACAAATCTGTGAAAAAAAATAGCTCCTCTGCCTTCTCCCTGTGAACCTGCTGTCATCTGAACAAATATTCTGTTCTGTCAGACAACCAATCAGAGCGGGAAGAGGGTCATAGCACTGTCAATCGTTCTCATGTAGGCGCTGCTCTACCCCAGTATCCATTGAACATTAAGTTGCTTCTCCACCATTAGCATATTTAGAAGCATGGACATGAGGTTGATTGACAGTGCTAAGACCCTCCTCCTGACTGGGTGTTTTTGACTGGTTGTTCTGGTTCACAGAAGAGAAACAATGATCCCAAGCGCCAGCCTCTTTTTAAAGTGTCCAGTGGTGTCATTCTTACTTAATCATTGATTAGTAAGACAGATTGATCTCCAGCCCTGTCCTCATCAACACCCTCACCTGTGTTAATGGAGCAATCACTGAAACAATGTTAGCTGATCCTTTTAAGGCAGGGCTGCAATGAAGTTGAAATGTGTTTGGGGGCATAAAGTTCATTTTCTAGGAAAATATTGACTTTGCAATTAATTGCTGTTAAGCTGATCACTCTTTATAACATTCTGGAGAATATGCAAATTGCCATTATAAAAACTGAAGGAGTAGACTTTGTAAAAAATAACATTTGAATCATTCTCAAAACTTTTGGCCATGATTATACATTGTTCAATTAGAAAAGATGTCAATTTTGTTAAAAACATATTCCTGTATGAATTCAAGAAGACAGTAAATGCTACTTTTGGGCAAGTGTGACACAGTGATACACAATCCAAAGCCAACTTGATAAACCTAGCTGAGCCAAAAATACATCATAATATCTGCACCAAATCTAAACTCTGTCTTGCTCATAAACGTATAGCTATGGACCTGGGTATCAAGGTTGATGGCCAGCTGACCTTTAAAGATCATGTTGCCGCTGTTGAGGAAAAATGATTATTTTTAGTGTTTAATACAGTTAATCTTATGGCATGTGTAAAAGGTATATTTTACATATGAGCATGGACATTTTGAACAAAATTCTTAATTTAGAACAGGTTTGTGTTAATGATTTAAAACTAAACTATTGATGGGCAAGTATTCAACTTACAGGAAGAAAAATAGAGATCAACAGGGAACTCTCACTGAGGCCTGATTGTGTTATCAGAGAGGACAGAGAGGAAAATTAGCATTTGCAGGAAGGCAGTATCAGTTGGATGAGCGTGGGAGAGAGGTTTGCTCAGTTCATGGAAGATCAAAAGTCTTCCAAAACTAACATCTGGGACGGTGTAAAACTGAATACAACATAGAATGTTTAAAATCACTACCATTTAATTTCTCTTAGTTATTAATAACATGCTCTGACTGAAAATAGTTTAATCGTAGTTTTAGAATTACTAATTTAGTCAGTGATTTACTATATCAGAATCAAATGGAAATTGTGTGAATAAAAATGTTTTGTTTAGTATTAGAAAATTGCTCAGGTTTAGGGTGAAAAGGTTTTGGAAAATGATTGTGTTAATTTTTATACTCAGGATTTATATTTATATTTAATAGGTTAGAAAAAGGAATTTTACCCCATTCTGTTCTGTTGATTTTATGTATTACTTTTGGTTTACGGCAGGACTCAATCTTTTGAAGTGCTGAATGCAGAAGAACAAAATTAGATTGGTGGAGATAACCTTTCCTTGAAGCATCTACAGGATTTTAAGTTTCTTCCTGAGGAATCTGTGTAGGGAGAAAGCGGAAGAGATTCCAGATTTTACACCTATCTGTGAAGTACCTTTCTCTGTTTTTCTTTGCCCAGATAGCCTTAAAACAGCAGGAGTCCCGGCCAGTGGAGGAGAAGCTCTGCTTCCACTTTGTTTAGACAAAGGGGACAAATGGCCTTTGATCTTGGAAACAAATTGTAGGGAGTTTATAACTCTAAAGAGGGTCAGGGCAGCTCCTGGTTGGATGAGCAAAGATACGCCTTATTTGAATAAATTAAAAGACAAGAATACGCCTTTATTATAAAAGTTCGTACCCAGGAGTAACAAACCAGATTGCTGCTTTATTTTGCTTTTGCATCAGACGAGTCTTTGCCTTTTTCCTCTATCCTCTTTGTCTCAGGTAAATGAATGTATGTCTCTGTTGTTCTGCAGTTTCTGTTGTAATTTCATATGTTGTCTTCTATTGGATTAAACTCTGTAATTCAGTGACGTCAACGCTCATTGTTGTTTCCTGTGTGGCTACACGCGGTCTGCCGGGAGAACCTGGGATCCATGAGAAGATTGAGCCAGAGATTTTTCCAAAATTTATTATAACCTAAAATCTTCTTCAACACCGCCAACTAACAGAGGACAGTAGTGGATTTTTAGGTAGATATGATTGGTGGATAAGATCAGCTTCACATGATTGGTCGATTACCAATCTCCCAAAATTAAGAAAATTGGATCCAATTTATTGGTAAACTCGGAGGGTTACTGGATGTTTAAATTTTTCCTTGATGTATTTTCACTTTTATTTTCAATGTTTCAATATGCAATATAGCTGCCTACTGCAAGCTTTTTTTTTATTTCTGTGCCTTTTTAATTTAACTTAATAAGTGATAGTGATTAAATTAGCATTATTTTAAATGGCCTACAGGTTTAATCAATCAATCAATCAAATTTTATTTGTATAGCATATTTCAGCAGCAATGCATTTCAAGGTGCTTTACATAATTAAAAAACAATAAAAACAACATGTGACATTGAATAAACAATATTATTATCAGTAATTAATTCATAAAACATTGATAAAGCTGTAGTAAAAATAACAAAAGACTTTCACAAATGCTATTTCTGAGTATAAGGCATGTCTACACAGCAAACATTAGGCTAAATGTTTCTTTTTCTAGTTTGAGGTTTTTAATAATAAATGTACCTGATTTCTTTGTACTGTTCTTTGTCTTTAACCCCGGGTTTTGAGTGCTTCTCAAGGATTTCATTCTTTTTCTGCCTGTTGCACATCAACAAATGCAGATATTCAGTAATGTCTAGGAATACTGTATGCCATAGGTTACTTGATTTGTTGGGGCAAAAACAAACATAACGACACCAAATTAAAGACAAAAGTCAGGAATGGTGCAGCTTAAACTCACCTGCCATCTTGACAAGAGCTAAAAGATTGCTTCTTGCTGTGAAACCAGAAAAAGAAGGTTTTTAAAGAACAGTAGATAGGTAGAAATTCTTTACTTCTCATATAGACCTGTAATTTTTCATCTTTTGTTTTTCCACAGTTTGGTGATAGTTTTCCTGCACATACCTTACACACTGGGTGCAATACTCAATACTCAATGCAATAAAATTAGAGAGAGTAGGATGTCTTAAACAAGTGTATTCTAAAAGAAGACAGAGTCAATATTATAAATGTCTTGCAAGACTGAGTTCCACATATGTCGAGCAGACTGGTTACTACTAATAATCAAATATTAATAATTATTATGATAGTAAAATAAAT
Source organism: Micropoecilia bifurca (assembly GCA_903067075.1). Taxonomy (NCBI): domain Eukaryota; kingdom Metazoa; phylum Chordata; class Actinopteri; order Cyprinodontiformes; family Poeciliidae; genus Micropoecilia; species Micropoecilia bifurca. The sequence goes on from CAEGAF010116158.1 coordinate 4,660, forward strand.
CCCCCAAACTGTAGCTTACTCTAGCATTGAAGCTAATTTATAGCAACAAAACGCATGGGCTCCAACCGATGGACAAACTTTGGCAGGCCCTGTTTAAATTTCTTCACAAATTTCCTAATGGACCAAGCTCCGCCCAGAAACAAGGTTCCTATGGTAATGTCCATGGACCAATGGCTTTCATTGGCTAATGCCCATTTCACGTCACACCGCAGCTACCACGTGCTTGACTGTCTTACAAACGCAAGTTACAGTAGTAAACGCATGCTAATGCACATTGTGGACTAGCATACTGGCAGAAAGTTTTTGCGTCAGGACTCAAAAAGAATAGTTCTCCACTGTCAGTGGGGAATCTGTACAGGCGATGTCAGGTATCCTGATCATATTTGTGGAACTAAAATTCACAGATTTCCAAAATCTGAAATGGAAAGCCTTGCTTGGATCAAAGCTTGTGCACAACCGCATTTGCAGCTCAACCGTCAAAGGATCAATAAGAACAAAGGAGTGTTTGCTGGTGTAAGTATTATTGCTTTGCTTTCTTTGTGTTTAGTGAATAAGAAAAATAAAGTCAATAAAAAACACATCCATTATAAAAACCTTTTAGCCAAGTACAGCATAATGGCAGCACCGATACATCTTCTACATCCTGAAGCCTGTCTGATACAGCCTTACGTTAGCTGAACAGATCAATGTGCAATGTGCACCGTATCTGACATACATTAAAGATTTTATTTTACCTGAAAAGGCTTTTTACTAAACTGTAATCGTGTTAGCCATGCTAGCACCGAGTACCGTGTATCAGGCCTAGGCACATTCAAGCACTCTAAATCATAAATATGCCCGACTTACCCAGCCTTGCAAGAACAATAGGCGTCAGTGATCTTGTCCACAGCAATATTTATGCTGAGGGTCTGAGGATCTGCTGTTTTTCCTCATCGACCAGTAGCATTTAGCTGTGACACGCACTATGTTGGAGGCATGGCATGGCTAAAACACCTTGATGTTGTCCAAAAAAGATGACATGAACTTGTTGGTTCTCCTGTCCATGTCGTGACTGATATTTTGTGAAAATCCAGCAGAAATGAAAAACTAATCGACTCAGAAATACTCTGCAGAGAGTCAGTCAAAATGAAAAATGCCATGTTTACACATAGAAGCTAAGCACCACGAGGCTTTGCTTGTGAGACATGTCGTCACGTGGGACTTTCGAGGGGCGTTTCTGGGCGGAGCTTGGTAAAGTCCATCTGAAACCTTGACTGTTGGTCCAGTTTTGTTGTTTATTAAACCTTTAGAAATTACAACGGCTGCGGTGCACAACAACAAAGGGAAAATGACGCGATAAAATCTTATTCATTCTACAAACGCAGACCCGTTGCAATAGTAACGACAGAAAACAGCTCCAATAAAGCCCCAAACAGACCCGTTTCCCACTTTATTAATTTTCTTTTTGATGAAACCTCTTCCTGACCTCTTAAAACTTATCTAGCTTTTGTACTGTTGGCAACTGATAGCCAAACAGCGTCCCTTTTTCAGATTCTTCCCTGATATTCCTGTCTAAATGCATAGCAATGGCGCCTGTGTGGCAAAGGACACAAAATACAACAGATTAGCCTACTTTAAAAAAAAGAATCAACAAAGTATGTCCGCACTACTTAGTAAATAAAGAGAAACTTACTTGTTGTGAACTATTAAGTGGATAAAAGTAGTCAGGATGATAGCCAAAAGGACGGGAGCCAAACACCGTGAAAGCGGTCGTTTCATACCTGATTGTCGTTGAGTCGTATGTAAATGAAGCACACCACCAGCCAATCACAGACAGGCATTGCAAATACTGCGTTCAATTTGATGAAAAACAGCCAATATTGCAACCAATCAGAGTCTACCTATTCGCAATCAATCGATAGAGCGGCAACAAGACAAAAATGGCAGAAATTAAACGACCCATTGCAACAGTTCCAGGCAAATTTAAAAATATTTAGGTTTTGATTTTCTTGTATGCAGATCTTGTCAGTAAAATTGTGTATTACTCGACCAATTTTAAAAGAAACGTAATAAACTGAACAACTAAAACCAACACAAATGTTCGACATTATAAAACTGACAATAACACAGATTAAAATAGTGTGCAGCTGTAAATAAAAAGACCAAAATATATTAAAATTAAAACTAAAAAGTAATTTTAATAATCGGTTCAAACTGATGGCAATGTATTATTTACAGACCACTGTTGAAAGGTGTTACAAATATCACAGGAAAATAAATCATATTTAATTGAATTCTGAATTCTGTAAATTAATTACTTGGTTAAAATAAGGAAGTTGAACAACTGTGATAGTAGAAAAATAAAACTACGCCAGGAAATGTTTGAAATCTTGAAGTGATTTTTTTATTTTGATAACTAATAAACCACAGTGATTTTTAAACTTCAAGTCAGTTGTGTTTTTGCTCTGTAATGGTTACTTGTTTGATCAAAGACATGCAATATTTTAGGGTAATGATAGAAGTGCATATGAGTCTGTTGCAAGACGTCTGCCCATTTTTATCTTTGATATTGGACAATTAATGACATTTTCATAATTACTGCTGAAGGAGCCAGAGTTTTTAAAAAATATTTTATGAAATATTTTTGTACTGTTTGATGACTGGTATGAATGGTGCGGCCTTCAATGAACGAACGAGGCAGTTAATCCAGTTCTTGATTTTATTGAACAATCAGAAATTACAGCAACTGGGCTGCAACATAGGGAAATGGTGCCGAAAAACAGATCAACAATACAAAACCACTCATTCTTCTTTCACTCAATCTTTGCAGCAACACTTTCTTGCTACAAAATGGCAGTATAATATTTCATCTAGACTTGTAACTCTGTGTAAGTGTATCCAAAAGCACCTAAGGTGAGTTAGAATTTCTGTAAAGAATTGTGCAATTTGTATTTTTATTTTTAATTTTTTATCTATTATGATATTCATGTTTAAGGCAGGACAGGCATAATCCTTCATCTTAAGTCTGCCATAGTAAAAAAAGTGTTTAGTACCAACACTTTCATGTTGTTTATTTAAAACAAATTACCTTTTCAAAGTGGTTAAATGTATATAAAAACCTATTACATTCAGTTTGCTGGTGTTTTTATTTAGTGACAATATTCTTCTAAAGGAGGTATTTGGTTTCCATTAAAACATAGCAACCCTGACTCAAAACCCATCACTAACAATGTAACATAAGGCACTAAACAATGATGGCCTCACAAAGGCACACGTTACATAATCTCTTCCAGACCCCAACCTGAACAAAACATAAATAAAGTTGTAAAAGAAGATGAAATCCATACTTGTTATTGTCTTCTTTTTGTTGCATTTTGATCTCAGTACAAGTTTTGTGGTTTGCAGATAGGTCCTGGTCTGTGGAGTTAGTCTACTCCATACAGTCTTGCAATTAAAAGAAAGTCTTGACAGTTTGCTTCACCTGAGGCAACTGAGAAGGCACTTGGCTCTTTGCCTGAGGAAACTAGTTCGGCTCTGCTTTGCAGTCTCCAAGGTGTAATTTGAGAACACCCTGACTGTGCAACCGCAACAAGTGGCTAAACTCATCTGGCATGGCGTGGAACTTTGTTTTGGTTTTTCTGTCATCATAATAGTGGTTAGTCAGAGTTTGAAAGCTGTATGGGTGAAAATCGAAGGGCCAGAATCCATACAGCTGTACGTTGTCACAGAGTTCCAGAGCTAGACTTGTCATTATGATACCGGTGCTGAGCCGTATCGTTCTCAGGCCCTGAGAGCGCCAGAAGAGGGCCAGGTTATGGAGGTACCCCGGGTTGAAGAAGATAGGATGAACGGGGCTTTCAAAGTCCTCAAGTGTGTAAAAAGCTCGCAGAGACACAGGAGTGTTGTGGCCATAAGAGAAGGCGGGAAGAAGCAGCAAGGAGTTGCCATAGCTGTGCAGACTTTCCACAAACTTACGTCGACGTCCCATTAGAGCCCCAAACCTAGAAACAAGGTGACCAGTGAAGAAAAAAGACTAAAGTTAGAATATTTAAAGCCCTTTTTGCATTATCTCCAGACCCTATGTAATAAATAAATTACTTCCCAAAGTCTGATATTTATGTATGCATTCGCATATGGTAACCAATGCTTGAGATTTTGCTGAAATTTACAGACACCTCCAGGATATGATGTTAACACACTGTTTCACATTCACTCAGGGAATGACTTGATTTACTTTGCCAGCGTTAGTATAACAGAAGGCTAGAAACAGAAGACAGTAATTTCTACCTCCAAAGATGACCTTAACCCTTTCATGCATGAATTATGATCCTTTGTGTCAGGATTTTTTTCCCAATTTAAAAAAAAGAATTTTAAGGCATAAAAAAAGGTAGGACAAAAAATGTTTTTTTTTTTAGGTGATCAATTGTAATTTTCTCCAAATACAAAGTTATTTGAAAAATACATCAGCAGTATGGTTCTTTAGGGCTTATCTGATGTCATGATATTTTTTTTTACCTACAAGAATCGCCTACAGTAGAAGGAGGAACCGGGTCAGTTGGCATGCTCTTTTGTCTGTCGGCCATATTGGATTTAACAAAAATAATTTCTTGCATTTGCAGCTGATGGCCAGTAGTTGATAGTGTATTTTATGATGTATTAGTGTCCACTTTAGTAGTCTGTGTGCATTTATAACATAAAAATCCACAAAAAGCACAAGAAAATGGCTTTTAGACAGCTGTCCACTCTAGTGGCCACTATGCATGAAAGGGTTAAAATAGGAAGGGTACTCACTTTTCCAAGAGGATGCTTGGATTTGCTGTCACCAGGTCCGTCTTGATGCCAACATGTTTCTCGTAGCCATTTGACAAAGGAGGTAGATTGCACCTGACAAAGTAACAGGAGGACAGCTACTGTTGGATGGAGTTTCAAAATGTGGAACAACCTGGAAAATATTCTCACCTGATAACAAACTCGGCTGAATCAATCATTTTGCCACAGCTGCTGTTTGACAGGATCCCACCATTCCCAACAACAGCACACGTATGCCATGTTTTATTTGGGAAAGGATGACCCTGGAGCAGAAACAGGCAACTTTAAACATGTATGGTTTCCATTTGATCCTGTTGAATTTTAGGAGGTTTACAGGAATCTTAAATCCAAATGGAGTGAAATCTATATGTGACAAGGTTTTATTTTAACAATATTATAGATGTTTGTCAAAATCTGCTTATTTATTCTTTTGAATTTATTTTTATTTAGTCAGCAAGTTATTTCTCCAGACTTTTATTGCTGTTTCACGTGTTGTTATGCTGCTGCTTTTGACAGTTGGTGGTTACCGTAGTAACCAGTAACTGGCATCTCGTCCCCTTTTTCTGTTCGGTCTGTAACTGTGGGGCAAACGCTGATAGACTGATGTTAACCACCACATTGATTTCCTTTTTTGTCAAAATAAATACGATAAACTTTAATGTGTCGGTCAGGAAGTCAACCTACTGGACTTGAGTCGAACACAGAAGGATTACATCTGGTCCCCTGACTTGGATTACATATGTACTAAAATATTTCCCTCTATATGCAATTAATCTACATAATATGAGTTTCACTATCTAAAATGACTGACAAAGCATCTTAAAAAGCTCAAATACAACATTCGGATGCAGATCGAAAGATGGGACAATTATCTGGTATCAAATGGAAGTAGAAAATTACCTACTTTAAAAAAGGTGCTGAAAATCTCCGAGTTGACCTGAAGGGTTCTCTTCTTCTCTCCATCATAAACAAGCTTTGTTCCCACTGGAGTGTTTGCCTGGGTAATTGTAGCCTTCTCTAAACCATGGCACTTTGTGCTCAGCTGTGACCTGGGGAGCCACAAGTAGTCTGATGACTCAGTGCAACATCAAATATAACTGGACAGAAACCTTTACGGAGGCTTCAAATTTGGTACACTCCTCCATAATGAAATGTTTTAATTTCTTTAAAGTATTGGATAAAGCTGTCAGAACCACTTGATGTATATGATTTGCTTCAACTCTTAAAGGATGTTGTAAGGGTATAATTAGATGATGGACTCTAGTTCCTCTTTCATGAAAAGTTTCAATGTCACTGGTTTGTGATTTTTGTTCCTCTTTTTATAAAAAGCAAATCTAATCCTCCTGACTTATTTAAAGGGGCAGTATAATGTATTTTCTAAGCGCACAATGCCATTTTATTGTACAATTAAGTATGTTACTTTCAGTTTTATAAAAATGCTGCATATATCAAAATTGGCGTCCATCTCTTTAAGAAGCTCCTGCTCTTTCTGACACTTCATCACAATTGAACATCTTCATTATGCCATTTAGGAGCATTGGACTGAGATCTAGTTAGTAAATTAAGCTCAGCCGAAGTGCAGTTGTTTGCTAACTGCTGCTGCCACTAGTCTGGAGGACTGAAAATATGCATATTTTTCTTTGTAAAAATATGCAGTGATTTTACGCAGTGATTTTGGGGAGCAGGGGCTTAGAATGGAGAATGGATATAAAGCTCAAAAGTCAATTGCACAGGATACATTTTAAGGTCAAATTTCACAAATTGTTTAAAGACTGATACCAACATTTTTAAAAATGTTTTATTTTAGTTTAACTAATTTGACCCAATCTTACCTGAACTTTTGGAAACGCTCATCTTGTTTCTTCCAGACGTCTGAGTACTGCTCTAACACTTTGTTTATTTTTTCTCTGTAATGGATAAACACATCTATGACATGCACTATGACATTTGTAAATGCAGTATTCCTGCACAGTAAAAATGCCAGTGTTGAATTAACACTCAAAAGTGTCTATATGTGTCCAAGTCAGCTGGTGTTAAAGTAACACTTTTGAAAGTGTTAAAAGATTGACTACCATTTTTTTGTTAAATTAACATTGGTCTATAATACTGAAATGGGTTTAAGAAAAGTTAAACTTTCCATTTCTCTGTATTGCTTTTAATATTTTCCACTGGATTTATTTGATATTGACACCTTGTGGGTCAGTTATTTATTTTTTTAACACGACATTATGTTTTGTGATCAACACTACACTGGTGTTACTTTCAATATATTTTAACACCAACACCGTTGTAAATGTTAATGTGACACTGTATTATTGAATTTATCACCAGTTGACTTGGCATTTTTACTGTGTAGCATGGCGAGACATGATTATGGTGTAAACAAGGAGAGTCATGTAAAGGAAACCGTTTGTTCAGTTTGTTCTCACCTGCAGTCTTTGCATGAAGACTTTGATGTTGGAGGAGCAGTTTTCTTTTGAGGAAGTGATCGCTTAGGTTGCACATTACTGAAGAAAAAAAAACATACATTTGAATAAGGCAATGCAAATTCACATTTGTTTGTTGTTTCATTCGCTGCAACCATCACACAAAGACCTGCGTGTGATCAGGTCTTTTGTCTTCTTCTTCAGGTCTTTATGATTAAACTTTTAAACATTCGCTGCCAAAGGTCTTCATGCTTCTTCTTACATGTTGTTATGTTACAATCACCATTTTCATTGTAATAAATTTGACACTGTAAATAAATCTGACACTGATGTGTGTTTCTAGAATCTCCTTTTAAGATAGTCCCTTAATAATCTGCTCATTGGTAAATCTAGTCCACTTGTGTGTAAGAAAATCTCAGTTTAAATCCAGCTGTTCTCTAAAAGATTGAAGTTAAGAAGAAAACGGGGTCATGATATTTGTTTTTAGTTTTATTTTGTTGTGACTTTTTGTCTAATTAGGTTGGTTTTAATACATTTTTATTGTGTGTTTGCTAGTTTTTATTAGTATTTGAATATTAGTTTCACTTTAGTTTTTACTACTAATAGTAGTTTTAGTTTTTTCATACTGGTTTATTTTCAGGTCTTGTTTTTAAAAAGGTCAAAGTATTGTATTATGACTGTGTATATCAATTTCAGTTTTTGTTATTTTGTTAGTCAACTACTAAAACCTTGGAAATAAAGAGCAGAGTTAGGCTAAAGACAACATGCCAAACTTCTAATTGTCTCACAGGGCAAAGTCTAATCCATCATCTAAGATTTGAAAATATATGTTTCAACTGCAAACCTACTCAGACCTGCCACCCACCTACATTTACTGGTTAGAGAACGGGTCAGTAATCAGAGGCTCATGGTGACTCTGGAGGAGTTGAAGGAAACTTTGAAGACTTTGAAGGAGACCTTCGTCTCACAAAGGGGAATTTGTCGACCCAGTAACTATTAGTTAAAAGAAAATCATAGCAAGGCTTGTGTAAGAAACAGAAATGTGTAAGACGCAGGGGAGAGTCTAGAAGCTTTTTTATTGCTTTAACCTTGGCTGCCACATGACCAAACGTCACAATCAAACAAATCAAATCACACCAAAGTAGGAGTGAAACTTTTATTTCTTTAAAATACCACAAACATCTTTTGTGGTATAACTGTGATAGCAATAAAAGTGACAATAAGAATGATTGGGGACACTTTATTTGAAGACAATGTCATGAACATCATATAAAGGGTGCTGTGAACATGGAGTCTTTAGGAATGTTTAGGACAGGTGTCAATATTTACCAAATTACACTTTTAATACAAAGGTAAAAGTGTCATTATTTATCTGCAAGACTGGGTAAGATTAACCTCTAAGATAGTTTAGATAATTGCATATTTATCTTTTAAAATGGCCCAGTCAAAGCCCATCCAATCCAGCTAAACTGAATTATGGGCAAAAATGTCAAACTAGTATAAAAATACCCCCAAAAAACTATTTAAACTTTTTGCAGCTTTTACTACAAATCTGTGCGACGCTACTTTGCTTAAGTTAAACTCAAACACTTTCAATAAAAATATGTTGAAGTTTGTGATCTTAAGGTTAAAAAAGTTTGAGAGGTATGAAATGGTTTTGCATGCACACTATAAGTTAACCAATCTGCAAACGCAAGCATCATCTATCTATTCGTGTCCCAGCAGAGACTTCCTGCGTTCTGTGGTCTGACTGTCTTGTGTTCTCAAGGCTTCCTCTTCCTGTTTTGTATGTCTGAACCACATGATGACATTTTAATTTTAGATAAGTTTGTATTTGTACATTTGATATGTTTCACAACTAGACTTTGTTTTTTGCTGTTGTAAATTGAAAGGGAATTCCTGCTGATTCTTTTGTTTCTTTGTTGCAGAAAAACATATTAATAAACTGTTTAGCAATATTTCTGATGATCAACCTAACAACATTGTTCCTATTTACTTTCGCCTAAAAAACCTGGATATCTTTGGGCTGAGTTGTGTATTCTGCAAACCGTTACTTTTCTCTCCATAAGCATCACTTCCTCTACTTGCTCTGCCTTGAAAGCCTCTTTGACTCCTATTGTTAAACCCCAGCAGTGTGATTTCCCTTCATTGCACGTGATTATTGTCCTAACCAAAGTGTGGCTCTGTTTCATGTCTAAGAGGAACTTACTTGTTCTCTAGCGTGTACCAGATGAAAGTGGTCAGCAGGCTCGCCAGCAAGAGGACAGTGATCATCAAAGAGAGGAGGGGCTTCAAGATCTGTCCCCTCATACCTTCCTCACCCGTTAGCCCCTCTCTCCTTCTGTTTCTCCTCTCCTTCACTCTATCCGCTGTCCGCCACGGCCGCTACGATTCCAGTTTCCCTTGTCCTTTCTGTGTTTGCCGCCTCATGTGCGATCTTACCCAGCAGCGTCCAGCTGTTTTCTAACTCCTTCCTTCAAATCACTTCATTTTCCTGACTGCGAGGCGTCAGTGAGTGTTTCCTCTCAACTGTTGGAGGTACAAGTCAAAGCCTGCTCAGTCATCCCCCCTCCCCTTCCTCTTGTACAGACAAGTCTCTGCAGCTTTTCTTTTGCTTTCTCGCCTCCCTGGGTTCAGTTCAGCTTCGTTGAAAGTGCTGCTTTGTCGATCTTCCTCATCTGTTAATCCTTTTCATGTCTTTTTGGTCCAGGCGATGTTTTTTGTCTTCCGTGTCTTTTTCTGTCCACATTTGCCCACAGTGACAAACTCCCACAGCCCTACTTTCCACCAGAGTCCCAGAGGGAGAGCTGTTTCTGTTCTCCGCCCCCATCGCCTCAGCTTTCTCCCTTTGCTTGCCCCTCCCGCCCCATCTGTCCTCTGCCCACTCCTCTTAAACCCCCTCTCCCGTCTCCTATTTTCACAAAGGGGAGGTAGGGCAGTAACATGATTTCCCAGAACTGAATTAGATCACAGTTTGCCTCTTGTACTTCTAATACCCCCCCAAATCTCACCCACACTTACAGAAGCCGCCTTTAATGGCAAACCCGTCCAGCTGTACCAGCTTTGTGAATTTAAAAAATGTATTTTTTATTTTGGAAGAGGAAGTGGATTACCAATCAACCTGGTGAGACGTTGGCAGAACATTAAGCCAACAAACCGTTAAGACAAACCTTTAACTTTTCAGTTGCTTTGTTTTCTGTCCTGGAAAAAGGAATTAACTCTTCCCTCGCCCGTATGGACTGCATTTCAAAATAAACTCCCACTAAAAAAAGAACTTCTAAGACCTCCTGCATTTGTATGTCAATAGATTTTGGCTCTAACGGCACAATTCTTTGCTGTTTGGAGCAAAATAGATGAGTCATGCTTTGTGCCTGCATCCTTAGTAAGCAAAGCTGGGCTAAAGTAGTCTCACCACACACACAACCCAAAACAAAGGAGTCTGTGGAAAGTTTTCTTTAAAGGCACATGAGTCTACAGGAAAATGTGCTCTTTTTAAGTAAAACTAAGTTTAATTCTGATCAGATTTAGTTAGAACTATGTTTGGGTTTGCAAAACTAAAACCTCTCTCTTTTGCATTTGGATCCTGAACTCAGAGATCTAAAATTATTTCATTCTGGGCGGAAGTCAAACAAAATAATTGGGTATAAGAAGAAAATGGAATGCCAGTGGTAGGAAAACTAACATATTTACATGACCTGACTTACATTATAAGACACCAGCAGAAATCTAAAAAAAACAAAAAAAACTGTTGTGCAAATGACACTTTCACTAGAAAGGTTGGGCAAATACAGCCAGAGCTTCTGAACACTTGTTCTGCATTGGCATCTGTTGACACAAATTTCTACATCTAACATCCGATATCCACTCATTACAGTCTGTCAGTGATTAGCGTTTTCCAGACAGTGCAATTTCCATCTCAAGATCCCATTAGCTTTTTAACAATATTAAACCCAAAGAGGCTATTTTTCATGATGATGTTCATAATCTCGTAATGCAGCAGACATCCCTGCATTGCCCAACTCTCCTGCATGCTGAAATCCCTCTGATGCCCAAATTATAAGGAATAACAAACGGTTGTGTCACCAATATGAAGCTTTTTTAGCTCCATGGATGGGCAGGAAAGGTCAGAGCGAATACAGAAGGAAAATAAATATCTTTGTCTGTTTTTGTTGAAAATACCAGGAAACGCCCGGTGCTCTTTGTCCTTTGTTGCCCAGTTTCCCGAGTCTTAAAGTAGGACAAACATTAATTTCCTTCCGGCAGACCGACGGAGCTCTGTTGTTTCTTTGTTCCTGGCCACACTGGTGTTACATAAGCCAAATCAATTATGCCACCCAGTTTAAAGTAATCATCAAATCTGAAAACTGCTTGGGAAACTATTTGCTATCTACCTCTCACCGTCTGCATGTCTGTCTGCATGCAGGTTGTGAGAGAAGTGCAAGTAATACATTGAAATGACTCTTATGTTTCATCTTGTGTAACTTCGCAATGAGAGGCAGAAAATATGTTGGACTGAGAATTTTTAGTCCACTGTACTTTTTTATATCTGTTACAGCCCCCCTTTTGTGAGGAGGAGGGGAGTAACACAACCACAAAAATTCGACAGAGTGCAACTGAATGTTTAATAGGAGGGATTTATTGATAGCAAAAATCCCAGAAGGCTCATACAAACTGTGGGGGAGAAAGGGACGGTTAGGTGGTGCCAAATCAAAGAAAATAAAACAAAACAGGGCCTAACTACCGTCTATTCTAAAGAAAAGAAATAGAAAACAAAAACCCTACCTAATCTAACAAAAGTATCCAGCAAAACTTTACATGGGTGGCACCCACCTCCTTACCTAGTAGGGCTGTATAATAATATCCATACCGCGATATCGATATTTTCTTTCCTAGAAAAAAATCGATATTCATCTGCAAGTATCGTAACATCCAACTGTCACCTTGTTCCCTCACTGCTTGCTTCACCAGGTCATCAGG
>CAEGAF010116171.1:0-19844 GCA_903067075.1 Micropoecilia bifurca
ACACAGCCCCGCCACCCCCCCACCCACCCCCCCCCCCCCCCCCACCCCATGGCAGTAGAACAGGTAGGGCCTGTTTGCAATTCTGCAAACATACAAACTCTTGCAAAGTGAAGAAATTCCCGCATTTTTTCACGGTAATGCATATGTAATTATGAGTTTATTGCAGATTTTCCATGGAAATGGTCAAAACAATTGATTTTAAGTGGCAGAATTTCTTACTTTACTGAATTCAGCCTTACTTTGTGTCAAGTTATAGTGTGAAATCAAAACCAAGCTGTTTAAATACCTTAAAGAATAAAAGTGTTTGTGTTGAATCTGATTGGTTGTTATCTTTGTCTCATCTGCTTACTTCTATACGCAGGTTTTGGGAAGAGGCTTAAATAGGTAAGTATAACTAAACTTCTTGCCAATATTTCTAAAGTAGCACCACAAAAATGATTTTGATGGAAAAAAAAAAATCACAAAAATAATTGTGAAATCCTGGAGGACTGAAGGAGCTATTTATATTACATATACAATATTTCACTAGAAAAATTTGAAAAACCATTGCCGTGGTTTCCTTTCTAAACTGAGAAAATAACTGTTCAGGTGAATTCATCTTTTCTGAATAAACCCCAAACGGTCGATGCAGAGAAGAGTCCATACTTGCTGATGACCTCTGGGCCGTTGATCACCACCATGTGCGCACCGAGCTCGTTAGCTATGGCTCGGGCAATCATCGTCTTCCCCGTGCCTGGAGGCCCGTACAGGAGGACGCCTCGCGGAGGAGGGATGCCGTAGCTGGAAAACAGTTCGGGTCGCTTCAGAGGAAGCTCGATGGTTTCTCTGATGGCATCCAGCTGGCTGCTCAGACCACCGATCATGCTGTACGTGACCTTTGACCTGGAGGCTTCTTCATTCAGGTCTTTCTGCCCTTTCTTACTGCTAAACTGGACTTTGGTGAAAGATGTGACAGAGTAGAACGTGTCGCTGCTGCTAAAGCCACCAGGGGGAGCTGTTGGTGCCTTTCCAGGCTGCTCTGAGCTAATGAAGCTGTTCTCTGCAGGCTCAGAGGTGGAGGAAGGAGTGAGGGGAGCCGCAGGCGATGAGAGTGAGGACAGAGGAGCGGCGCGGAGCGGGGTACTGGCTGCAGGACCTGGCTCTCCAGCTGCGCCTGGGGTCATGTCATCATCCACAGTGAGCATGCTGAGCTGCAGGGAGAGGTCAGCTGATGTAGAGGTCAGCACAGACGTCTCTTCTGTTTCGGGGGCCGCTCCCGGAGCAGGATGGGCTCCCTGCACGGTGACGCCATCTTCTCCTCTTATGGTCTCGACCCGAAGGCTGCAGGCGCGGCCGAAATAACTCAAGGAGACAACGTTGCCCGGCAACATGATGCTCCCAGCTGGTGGAGGACAAATAAAAGTTATTACAACAGAGAAAAAACTCTGCACTAGGCAACACACTGAGACCGAGTCATGTCTTACTGTCGACAGGAACTCACCTAAAGTCCTCACTAAGAAGTTCTTGAATTCATCTGCATCAAGTGTGTCATCTTTTGACCTAGATAAAATATTTAAACCACAATAAACCACATAAAACTTAATACATCATTAGAAGGAAATCAGCCATAGTTTAGACCAGGATGCAAGTATTGAATCTTCCACAATGCTGCTTAATAACTTAATAATTATAAATATTAAACAACTATAAAGATATAATAGCAAACACGGAAACAGTCTATACAGACATTTACATTGAATTTTCACAAAGATTGACACTTTTACATCTGTTTTTCATTTGGAATCGGGGTTTTTTTTTACACCATTTTTATTCAACAGAAAAAAAAATCCATCCTCGTGTAGATAAATGTCAGGTTTATCATTATTTAGAAATACAAATAAAACTGTAGTTCTTTAAAAATTAAAACAAATTATTTATAGCAGATATTAATCTAAAAGATTAAGTTTTCTTTTTTCAAAAGGTTGTGTAACATTTGCAGATCTAAACAAGTTTGACTTTTCTTGCTTGAGAGTAAAACAGGCTATTTATAAAAATGGCCTATTCCAAGTTTAGACTTACTTCTTTGTTTGTGTCATTATTTGTGGACAGTATTTTCAATAAAACATGGAGTCCTTCACCTCAGGGAGGAGCTTGATTTTAGAAATCATTATTTCACTTTGTCATTCAGGTCAGTAGATTCTATAAAAATAATATGACTGGAGTAATGTTACATGGAATTGAAAGAAATATTTAAAAGCACCAATTTAAATTAAAACTGCAGTTAAATGTTTGTACCAGCAGATGGCAGCATTTACTCAAAAAAAACTGAAGATGACCAAAGTTTTTCTGGCTTTGTGTCTAAGATTCAGTTTTCAGGAAAATATGATCCTAAATATTTTAACTACTTTATTCATTTATTTTGAAAGACTTGAAGCTCCATTTCACAAATGTGGCCAAATAACTACTGGTTTATAAATATGATGATTATTTACAATAAAATCTGAAATCAGTCACGTAACAATTTATGAATATGAGATGGTGTTAATGCTATTCAAACCTAACATCAACACAATAGATTTTACATGAGGAACTGACATCCAGAATCCTAAAAAAAAAAAAAACGGAAAAAAAAGGAAACCTCCCACACTAAAGGCCTCAGTTACAGATCCCGACAAATAAAAACCAAGTGGACCTTCTGCTTTCTGTGACTGTGTTGTGACAAATTACCGTTTAGAGAGAACCAACTCCTCTATCTGGACCACAGGACCCGTTACCGGGTGCAGCATCACCACCTCCCCTGGTTTAACCCTCAGATTGGTCAGAGCGCATTTCTGAAGGCCAACTTTTCTACCTGGAAACGAGGCAACAGGCCAACCCAAACACACCTGAACAGCAGAAAACAGGATCAATGATGCTTAGAAGGTGTCAAAGCTGGACAGAATGTCCAGAGAGTCAAATTACATAATTTATCCAAGTGAATAATAAACTTTCTACAACACAGTCGCAAATACGATGCAGCATGTTATCTTCTACAGTTACAAAACTAAAACAATCAGTTCTTTATTTAAGTCAAAAGTGACAGAATGCCTTTCCTTCATTTAAACAGAAACCAGCTTAAAGAAGAAGAAATGCAGAAATAAAGCTGGACGATTTTCAATATTTTACCTGCAATTTTAACACTTTGACATTAACAGAAAGTACAGTTTTTCTCATAAACTATTTATGACTCATTTAAAAATATAGAGGTTACCTCCTGCTGTCCCGATGGACTCGTCAGCAAGACGGGTCTCCCGATACAAACACCGGCCGACTTCATAGAACCGAGGCTCAGCTGGGCTAAAGTCTGTCTGCAGCTCTTAGGGGTTTTATCATCAGCTAGAAGAGGAAAAAAGAGGAAAAAAGTTGAGTGTTTGCTTTAAAGACGAAACTACTAAATATGTATACAATCAGTTTTTTACTAGGAGCCTGTAGAGACTAATACAGAACAAATTTTAGAGCTGAATCTAATATATTAAAATCCTCCATCCATTTTCTTTACACCCTTGTCCCTCAGTGGGGTCAGAAGATGTTGGTGCTCCAAATAATGTTCTGGGCAAGAGGTGGGGTCACCTGGACAGGTTTTCAGTCTGTCGCAGGGCAACACAGAGACACACAGGACAAGCAACCATGCACACACACTCACACCTAGGGACAATTTGGAGAGGCCAATTAACCTGACAGTCATGTTTTTGGACTGTGGGAGGAAACCGGATTACCTGGAGAAAACCCACCATGCAAACTCCATGCAGAGAGACCAGGGCTAGGAATCAAACCCAGAACCTTCTTGCTGCAAGGCAACGCCTCTACCAACTTCACCACTGTGCAGCCCTATATTAAAATCATTTTAATATAAATAAAAGTAAAAGTCAAGATTCTCAGAAAAGATTACTTTGCTTTACAGAAATATTTGGTACTTGGACACATTTTACACCACGTTTTTCCTTCCACCTAACTTTCCCTAAATATGCTTGAACACACTCTGAATAGCCAACTTCTTTATCAATGACTTTATGGTTTGCCAAACACAAAACAACACTTTGCTCTGCAGTTTTCACAATGGCTGTAAACGCCATTACATCTGTATGCTAAAAAAAAATCATGTCAAGGCATGTTTGCTATGTTATCCAAGCTATTTTTGGTGAAATTAAATATATTCTTCCACGGGTCCAACAGGAAGAGCGTCTTTCAGCATCAGATCAACCGCATCCTCACTCCACTAATACCTCCATTTTCTCATCAGTTTGCATTAACATTAGCTGTTACAAATCAGACGCCTGGTCCAAATTTCCACCTTTTTCAATGAAATCCATAACAGAGAATGAGTTGCAGTCGGGACTTCCGCAGCTTCCTCCATCAAGTCCAGATATCTGCAGGCTGCAGGACTCATCCTTCTGAAGCAGTGAATTATCTCCTTCACTCGTTCTTTTTGATTTGCTCTTATTCTTCTTGGAAGACATGATTTACAGTAGAAATATGCTCCACGTGAATCTGGCGGCATGTGTAAACATGGAGCGGAGACATCAACTTCCTGGTTAAAGGTTAGTCCCGCCTCTTTTTACCGTAAGAACACTAAAGTAATGGGCCAATTTTTTGCTGTACCTGTGTGGATAGTTCTGTGTACGAATCCAATCAAATGAAACAAAAAATAAATTAACTAAGAGTAATTTCTTATTAATGTAATTTGTTTTCATTTAAGTAACAACTTCACACAAATATTAGCAAGTGGAGTGGCCCCAACTAAAAAAAAACAATGTACAAAACTCAGTTGAAATAGTATTATTATTTTAGATAATCTTCAAAATCGACTTTTTAAAACTAAAATAAGATATGCTAATGGTATTTAAAGGACCTTTAATCTACAGTCTTAAATTCGGCATGACCCTCATATCACATATATCTTTATTTCCTGTACTTTAACACAGTTATTTAGAGTTTTTTTTATTAGCTTGTTTATGCTACAGTTTACACTCAGTCCGACGCGCTAGCTCTCTGTAAACATTTATAACATTACTTTAGGATATTTGGTACATTTAAAAGCCGAATTGTAAAATATTACGTCAAGAATATTTAACAGCCATTTTTATAGACAAAATAACGATAACTGTCACTATGATAAGAGTTTTGCTACAAGCAAGTGAAGTTTACCTAGCTTCCCCATGCACATTTAAACTGATCATTACGGTTTTTATGCAATATCCAGTTCGGACTTTATGTAACTGTACTGAATATGATGCTAACATGCCGGTGTTGAAGTGAAGACATTTAGTTTCTGCAACATGACCACCTATGCCGTCCTGTCCAGACTGTCCCCTCTGCTCAGAGGCCGGTTCGGCTGCAAAGTTCGGGCGATTTCATGCGCCGTCACATGCTCTCAGCTCCACAACGTGGAGGGACCGGGCGGTTTGACGGGCAAAGTGGACCGGTTCGGTGGTGTGACAGTGAACCTAGCCGAGGTCGGACTGCCGGTGGACATAAGCGAAGATGCATTCAGCAGATTGCTGAAAGGTTTGTTGTCCTGGAGTCATAAAAACGACAAAATGAACTCAAATATACTGGAGATGGCAGATCCATGAATGAGCTCTGAGACCCAAACCAGACACATAAAAGACAGTCCATGTTTTTTTTATCATAGTGGGTTTATTACTGCAAATGTTTGCACGCAAAGGTAGGACTAAAAATCTGTTCTTAAAAAACAGTCAATTTAATTGAATTCTTGAAAAACAGCATCAACTCTACAGCAAAACAATCTATTTCCAGGTTAGTTCTAACAGAACTGAAGTCAGTTCAGTTCATTTCAGCAAGTATAACCAGATTCACATCTAATGTGATGAGTCTTAATTCAGCTCCTCTGAAAAATACCAACTAACAGTTGTTCATTTTTAATAGTCAATCAATAGTAAATAAAGTCCAACTATGTGAAATCTAATCTCACTATTGCAACGTTTCTGTGAATATTTTTCCTCCGATTTATGTCAGAGAACATTAATGAATACAAAGCATCACTAAAACCATAGCAGGTTACAAAATGTAAAATATAAAGTTTATAACCAATGTCATCCAAGTATCTTCAAAGAGTCACTGTGGATGGTTTATGGGGTTCCATTTGTGTCAAAAATAAGTAGAAGTCATATGTGTAGATGTTATTGGTCTATGGTTATGCTGTGAACAGGATGGATCACCGGCAGCAGTCAGTCTCGCAACAAATCTGAAGAAGCCTCTGCTTGAAGGCAGCTGCTATATGATAATTTAATAGCTGCTCTGTCAAGCTAGCAGCTCAACGTCTGGACAGCAGAGACGATATTCCACAGTCACACATCACACCAGTTCTTCTCAAGTACTGCTAATCCACCTCCTTTGCTTTTAGAGCCATGCCGTTAAATACAATAGTTCTTTATCATCATTTTTGACCTTATCACATTAGTTCCACAAAATATTATGATACATTATTATCATGATTTCCTACCCCTTATCAGTGGTGTTAAAATACCTAAACCAAAGTTTACAATAAAGAAGGCTGCGGATGTTTGATAAGGCGTTGCTGGTAGTAAAATGTCAACTTAAGTTGTGGATTCTTGGTAATCCCTGATATCTGAACCCTCCAGACTCTCTGGTCCAGTGGAAAGCTGAGGGGAAGATGGCGGTGTGGCTACAAGTTCCCATTTCACTGAGTCGATGCGCCGCTGCAGCAGCGACTCACGGCTTCACTTTCCATCATGCCAAAAGCGACCACAGCATGCTGGCTCTGTGGCTGGGAGAAGGAGAAAGCAGGCTGCCGGGGTTTGCTACTCATCAGGTTGGAGTGGCAGGTAGGGATTTAGACCCCAGAACTCTTTTTTTTTATATATATAGTGAGAAAATTAATCAATACTCCTTCATTTCTAAATTAATGTGGGATAGGAAGTCCCACACCTACGGAAGAGGATTAGGGCCACCAAAAAAATAATAACAATAATTCTGAGATTAAAGTCAGAAGTCTAAGATTTAAGTCAGAATTCTGACTTTAAAGTCAATCTTAGAATTGACTTTAAAGTCAGATTTCTGAGATTAAAGTCAGAATTCTTTTTCTATTTTTTTTCGGTGGCCCTAATCCTCTTCCGTCCACCCCAAAGCAAAAACAAATATTTGGATTTGTTCTTATTTTTTAATCCATTGTATTTTTATTATGTAATTTGAGCTTTAAGAAATAATTAATGTAAGTTATGATTGACAGTTTTATGATCGTCCAGCAGAGGGCAGAGTGACTTTATTGTCTTTCCTGAAGGGTAGCATGTCAGAACATGTCCAGCGCATCCTCTTGGAACAAAGACCCCCATTTTGTTCCCAAAAACTGGAATAAAATTCTGTTGGGAAAAAATTGTTTCCAACAAAACAAAAGTGCCATTTAAATATGAAACACTAAAGAACCCAAAATACAAAGATTTGCATGTTGTGATTCTTGTTTTCATTCCTGCCTGAGGGCTTGAGGTCTACTAATGATAGCCTCCCTGAACAGGCCTCCTCCTGCATCATAGGGCTCAAGAACCGAGGATGACATCAATTTCCACTTCCAAGTCCAAGTCGAGCTTTTAGAACAGACCATCCATCTTTACATATGTGCGACATTCATTCAGCGCGGTCCGTCCTGCGCAGTCAGACGGAGTCACCGGAAAACACAGTGGCTCGTTTTCCTTCCTCCTCCTTCGCCTCCTTTATTCTGTCATCAGCAGCACATTGCTGCTTCTCTTAGTCATGGCCTACAGGGAAAACAGAAACCTTCTCAGGGAGGACAGAAAATGTTAAACATTAAATTTGGACGTTGACATCAGTCTCAATAGTTGAGTCTCAGTCTTTTTGGCTCCGAAAATATTAAGATGTTTTTTCCAGTATTTTTCACAAATTACATGTCTGTGTGTATTAGTTGCTTTGGTGTTTTGTAGCTTTGAAGCTAGCTGGCTTTCTTAGTTGATTAATAGAATAGGTGACTGTTGAAGAAAAGAGATGAGGTCCCCCAACCCCCTTACTATCCTTCCTTTGTCTTCAGGACCAGAAAACAAAGATTATCTTATAAAAATA
The DNA here is from genome assembly GCA_903067075.1 of Micropoecilia bifurca. Taxonomy (NCBI): domain Eukaryota; kingdom Metazoa; phylum Chordata; class Actinopteri; order Cyprinodontiformes; family Poeciliidae; genus Micropoecilia; species Micropoecilia bifurca. The sequence continues at coordinate 8,071 of CAEGAF010116171.1, forward strand.
ATAATTTGCTTCCCAGTTAGTGTTTGATTGCTTGTTTGACGGATTGATGGATGGATTTAGTGAAACTAGAGTGAAACAGAATCAATGCTGGTGGTTTTTGGTGGTGATGAACATGTATATGTACCAGGGCTGCAGCTAATGATTATTATAATAATAACTTTTCTATTGATATTTAATCACTTAATGATTTTTTTATGCAGTATTAGAAATACTAATCATCACTTGATGGTGGAGTTGGAGGGATTCCTGAACTGAACTGAAATGATCTGGTCCGATGTGACTGAAACTCAAACTGCTGAAAAGTTGTTGACTTTGCAAGATCTTAACTCTCTTTGATAAGATCTCCCAAAAACCTTCCATTAAATATTTTCTCACATAAGCTACTTTCTTACTTAGCAGCAAGAAGGAGGCAAGTGTTCTTACCGTGTGTTTAAAATGAACAAGTGATTATTCTCATTTGTGTCTCATAGGTGCGGTCCTTGATGAGGCAACTGGGAAAGTTCTGGTTGTCCAAGACAAAAATAAGGTAAAACCCCTGATAGATTAAACCTTTTTCAGGAGTGTCTAAAAGCAGTCAGCCAAGCTTTTATCTTTTTAAAATGCTCTAAAATTGCAGTTCGGGCTTTAAAAGTTATGTTGAGATGCACCAATCTGTTTTTTCTGGCTGATTTTTGACAGGACTTGAACATAAAAAAAGAGAAAAACATGCTTCAGTTTATTTGAAAGAGTCTTGAATCCAAATGAAAATAGACTGAAAATGGTCTGAGTTTTTAGTTTTATGCAATTCATAAACTGAGAAAAAAGTCATATTTTTCAGTCTCTGATTTGCTGATTCCGACCTCTGGAATATTGATCGACGCATCTGCATCTATAAAAAAATCACTAGAACACAACTACATGGATTCTAACTAAATAATGTTTATAATATGAAACTAGAAGTCCAGCAGCACAAACTAGCATTAATGTCTTTGCAAGTTTCACCAGGACCACGATTCAGGCCTTGAAGTAATTAGTAAGAAAAATGAGCCAGAAAATCACAGATATCCTGTCGTTGCTAAAAATGCAGATGATTATCCCTGTTTATTTATTGACCTGTGTTGGTTGTGTTTATCCAGGCTGGGGCTGGATGTCCTCCCAGTCATTAGGCTCCTTCAAAATCTCACTTTGCTCCAAGAAGCAAACAGCCTGTTTACATGAGCTGAATGTGTGCTGCACACTGAGCAGGTCCTCAGTCCTCAGCTCCCACTGCTTCAGGAGTTTCAATGGACTCTTTCAGAATCATTCCTGCAAAGCTATGAGTGCATTTCCTGTCTGATAGATAAGGTCTCCTCCAACATGGAGAAATTATTGCAAAATGCAGTTCTTAAGAAATTAGTCATCCTGTAAAGTTTATGAGACAGAGACCTAAAACAGTTAGATTTAGTAGAGCCCATAATGTTGATCAGATTTTAATTCATGGGATCCACTAGAAGCAGAGAGCTACATTGTGAAAACCATAATCATCATTTGCCTCTCTTTGTGTATTTATGGATCTCTGCTTGTTACCTTCTGTCTGAGCTGAACTGTGAGTTTCTGCACCGGTTCCTTTATAGTGGACCTATTATGCAAAAATCACATTTTGCACATTTTTATACTTCCATTTGGGTTGCTATTTCTTAAAACAGATCATTAATGCTGATGATGTGAATGTCTGACTGCAGACGTATTTAACCACAGAGTTTAAGGATGAGCCTAGATGTTATCTCCTCCTCTCCTCACTGAGCTGCGATTCCTAGAAATGAGGTATTTAATCCAGGTCCTTTGGCAGTAGAAAAGCTCCCAGGAGGCTGAATGAGTTCATCAAGAGTTGTGGACTTACTGGAAAGAAACTGAGACGTCATAGCTGTTCCATCGGCACAAACAATGACCGATCGATTCCTCAATTATGTAAAGGTTACTGTTGTGTAGTTTGCCAATGATTCCCTGTTGGATTTGGTGTTGGATGTGTGACAGCGATGAAGCTCAGACACAAACATTCAGTCAAGCAGTACAGAATCTCTTTATTTCTGATAACACAATGCCTGTTACCAGCTTTACATGAAAACAAAAGCCGCGGTGCTTTAGTGCTCCTCACAAAAAAACAAAGAGGTAACTACAAAAATACACTTAGACGTCATAATTTAACCAGCAGCAAACTGTTATTAAATATCAGAGTGTGGTGAAGCAGCTTCATCAGAGTCGCTTCAGCGCAGTTAAAGAACGTTTCCCCTTCCGGTGTGTTTATCAGCGCTTATGTGAGCTACAAAATACATGTGGAGTATTTATAGAGAGAAGCAGGCGATTCTATGTTTGTGATGGTTTCTGTCTGTGTTTTGTCACGACTCTTGTAAAATGTCAGATTTCCTCTTTGATTCCAGACCAAGAACGCCTGGAAGTTTCCTGGCGGCTTATCCGATCCAGGAGAGAATATCGGTGAGCGTCTCACTCAGCAAAAAAGAAAACTACTACAGTACATCTAACTAAATCCATTAAAGTATAACATATACCTTCATTTATCTGTACAAAATAAGACACATGATATATCTTTTTTCTCCCACTGGAACATTTTAAAAGCAGCATTAAAAGTATTTACATGATTCCACACAAAAAGCAGCGTCAACCAAAAAAATAATACAATCTAAATATACGTCTCTTTTATTTTAGCAGAACCAGCAGTATAAACATATTTATAAATGTCAGGATTCTTTAATTGTTCCTGTTACAGTTCTGTGCAGAAGTCTTAACTCAACCCTCATTTCTATATATGTTGCTTCTAAGCAGATCAAGTTACCTGAAAGACGTCCAGGTTAATAATTTATACGTGTTTCTTTGGACCCTGGTTGCTTTTTCAGTAATGGGTAAGCAGAAGTTAATAAACATGTTCAGTGGACTTGAACCGTCTTAAATAGAAGACAGACAGGATGTACTACTCCTGAAACATCATCAGCTGAAGAAGAGACAGGCGACCGCTGAATATTTGTTCCTCAGCAGCCATCAAACTCAGGGCTCAATCATTTATTGTCAGGATGTTTCACCAATTTGATCAGCGTTTTTAAAAAATAAAAGTAATAATTGAAAGATCCCAATAAATAGGTAAACAGAAGAAAAGGAAGAAAATAAATATATGATTGAGCTCTAAATGGTGGAAAAGCCAGAGGTTATGATCTTTTCAAAAATAATCCAAAACAGTGAATCTCCTTCATTGGTAGCAAGGATTGATTTTAAATGAACTTTAACGGAGACCAAAATGAAGAAGAGCCTTTCTCTGTTAGTCGTTCGTTACCATTAAACCTATTGAAGTTTTATGCCTCTTGGAGTCATAAATACCAGGTCTGATCTAGAGTAAATTAATATTTTGGAGATATTTAGGAATAGTTATTAATTTACATTTTCCTCAGTGGCGGTCCTTGGCTTTGTGACACAGGAAATGGAGTTCATCAACCATTAACCCGGAAAGCTCTTAGCAGGCCGTCCTGACTTTAGTTCCTGGCCAATTCAGTCTGAAAAACATGATTCAAAACTTAACCTCTCACAGTTCACTTAGTTTCAGCTGCAGATTCTGAGTACAAGTCGTATGTCAACTTCAGCCTGTAAGGGTCACCTATTCTACTTTGAAGAATAGTTATTTGGAAAAAAATAACTTTATTTCAACTTTGAGTTCAAAGATTATGGTCACAAAATAAGATTGTTTTAAATAAAATTATTGAAATTATTTAGATAAAAGCCATTATTATCATATTTTCTGTATTTTATCTTTTTTTAAGGAAAACTATGGGGGCGGGGGGATCACTTAAAATCAGAATCCAATTTCAGACATTTTATTATTAAGCTGTGCCGCCCAGTTTGGATACATGCAGCATGAAATATCCAACTGTTATTTTTTAACCTTTTTTAAGGGGTAAAGCCTCAATCGGGAGGATTATTCCCTCACACCATGATGGTGAGGTATCAAGATTGGACTGAAAAACGAGTGAAAAAGCAACCAAACTCCAAAATAAAGAGATCTGAAATCCCTGGAGAAAAAGTGATCAAGACCACTTTTAGAGATTACAGTAATGTCTGACTGGCAGAAAGCAAAGCGTAAAGAAATGGGGTGGTTTGAAACTTTTGCACAGTGATATAAACGTGTATCAAACCTCCCTCAGGTTCCACCGCTGTCCGTGAAGTGTTTGAAGAGACGGGGGTGCGCTCCGAGTTCAGGTCCCTGCTCAGCATCCGGCAGCAGCACCGGCACCCGGGCGCCTTCGACATGTCGGACATGTACCTCATCTGCCGGCTGAGCCCGTTGACCTACGACATCAACTTCTGCCCGCATGAGTGTCTGCGCTGCGAGTGGCTGAGTGTGAGCGAGCTGGCCGAGACCAGCAGCACCACGCCCATCACGGCCCGCGTCGCCCGGCTGCTGCTGCTCGGTCTGGAGCGCGGCTTCCACAACATCGACCTCAGCATGGAGGAGCTGCCGGCCGTCTACTCTGGGATGTTGTACCAGCTGTACCACAGACAGATTCCTGCTAAATCCTAGAGCTCGGCTGGTGTTTTAATGCCCAGTGTGAACCGGGACTCTTTAGGTACTGCGGATTCTGTAGTTTTCACTTACTCAGGATTAGGGCTGCAGCTAACGATAGTCAACTGATTGATAAAGAAAAATAAAGTATTTAACCATTTAAGCCTTTTATTAATACTGTTTTAAATACATTCTTTCAATTCCTTTTTAAAATAAGAAAATAAACATTTTATTGCCTAAAAAGGAATAACATGACAGTCCTTTAGTGAATTCAAACTGGGTGAAGTTAAAACTATGCTACTTGAGGAGTTTTGGAAAAAAATATTTTCAGACAAAGGTGTTTTTATCTTTAATGCCAATTATATATATTTTTGAGTCAGTGTATAATTAATCGATTACTGAATTAGTTGACGATTGTTTCAAAAATCGATCACAATTAATCGGATTAATCGTTTCAGTCAATTTCAGGATTAGTTTTTGTTACTGCTGCTGAAACACATTGTGGTGGTTGATATAAAATGCATTATTTATTATACAAAGTATTAACTCTTAAATTTAATGCTTCCCTTCAAATTTAAATCAGTTAAACTGACAGATTTTGCACAAATTCTGTTACATAGATAAGAGACGGTTTTAAAAGTTCATTTCTATCTATTAAATGTGAATATGTAACAGTCTGGAAGTGTTCCTGTTTTTTGGCTCTAGTTGCTGAATAGCTGCTGTCTGTGGACTAAACCTGGAGCAATGCATTTAAATATGTGGTAACGTTTGGATTTAAAGCTGAATTAATCACACACGTTCCAGAGGAAGTAGTTAGATCGTCACAGCTGTTTTAGGCAAAAGCCAACCCAACACTGTGGTCTTTGGCTTCACATCGTCCCAAAGACGTTGCTCCCTCTCTCTGACACCCGGTTAGCACTTTGCCGACATTGGAAGAAAGAGAATGGCCTTCTGGCCCGGTCCGGTTTTGCTCCCGGACTTGTACTGGCCAGTCCTCTTCAGCGCCACGTACATGTTTGGGTACTTCCTGGAGCGGTAGGTGTTGTAGTTGTTGCTCTCAAGTCTCTCAAAGAAGTAGCACTCGTCTGTTGGTCTTCTCTGAAGAAAAAGAGACGGAGCGTCGTCATGTTGCTGAAGTTTAATCTCAACAAAACCACTTTGTTTCTGTTGATGGTTTTTTTATAAGTTTTTTTGTAGTAAAATTATTCAAAAACTGAACCAAGAAGGAGAAAATGTAATTATATACTGGTTCCTTGTGTTTTTACATCTTTTCTTTGTTGATTGAATTATAGATTAATTGGGGAGGATCCAGGAAAATGGCATTTTATTTCAATTATTTATTGCTTGTCTGTTCATCTGAATGGAAATGTAACTGAATAATTAAAGATGGCAAAAACAAAATAAAATGAAGCCACACTTGAGTAAAAGTAAAATTGTTCTGTAATAATTTACCTTTTTGTCATTTTTTTAAAAAAAAAAAAAAGATCAAATAGTTTCCATTGTAACCTGATTTTGCCATTTCATAGTAGATGTTTGTGCTGTTAACAGCTATTGTTGCTAAAACAACGGCTCCCGTAAGTTCGCTCTGGAAAATGTTGACCACTATCAAATCCAAAAGGATTTCCAAAAGAGTCTTGGACCAAAGTATTGGTCTTTCTCGCAGCTTGAATAAATCCTATACATGCCTTTGACATAAATGCAGTAAATAAACCAGTTCATATTTAAAATTGTTTCAGGACACTTTTTACTGTTTGGACAGGATCATTTTTCTTCTAATTCAAATGTTCCATCATTCAGTAATGATTGTAATGAGATGACAATGAGATGATTACGGTGAAGTTTTAACATTTAGACACAAACAATAGTCAGGCTGGACATCGTCTTGGGAGGCAACCTCTCATTCTGAGGAGGAAATGCCAATTTGTAATTATCCAGTACAAAGTTTCACAATCACCAGGCCTCGTAAATCACCACCACTTTGCACTTTCAGTGCCACTGGAAGCAGCAAAGCAGCCTATTTACACCAATTTTTGGGAGATTATCACAGATATATCAGCTTAGTGTGAAACAGCATTTCAGAACCTGGTTAGCATTGTCCTTACATTGGTAGAATTCATGAACTTTAGCCCAGGAAAATTTAGAAAAGAGAACATTTCTGGGGCTGAGAGGGAAGGTTTAAGAGATGCCTAATGTCTTAATGTTATAATTATGTTATGAAGATTTAAAAGGATCTGGAGAAAGCTTTATAAAAGAGACTGGGCTAAAATAAAAGTTTAATGGTAACAAAAAAGAACACATGCAAAGGTGTTCATGTAAATAGCATGAACACTTCAAAAAATGTTTTTAAATTATCTCTTTTTTTGGATGTTTCCCCCACCCAAACAGACTGAAGTGTTTAACAGATTTTGGGTTTATATTTCTCTTTTATCCACACTATTGTCTAGTACATATCTGTCTGTGCTTTGTCCTGACATGTGTAGACTCTTCATCAGCCAGTTGCACAATGGGACCCCAGAGACTCTTATACACACATTTTAAACAGAAATGTCAGGTTTCTTAAAAGGGTTGGGGTTAGCTGTGTGCTGGCACTAGATCATTCTTCTTCACCCCACATGTGGCTTCTGTCTGCTCTGATGAGACGTTACTTATTAGCACAGAGACGTCCCTGTTCTTTAGGTAAGAACTGAACTGGTCAGGTACTCCACAACCTTCTCCTGGCCCTGTCTGCTCTGTTCTTTGGTCTTCCTGATGTTCACTAATGTTCACTAACAAACCGCCAAAGTTAATTTTCTAACCTTTTGAAAACTAATAGTTGCCTGTGCTAATTGTGTTGTTGTTACATCAAATTATAAATAAAATGCATTAATGTAGTAAGATGGAGAAAAGCTGACAGGTAGTCAGCTCTTTATTTATACCTGCCTTTTCTGCAGGTTTAACGATCTGCATTTTTAAAAGTAATTAACTTCTATTTATATGCTTGTCACATATTTTAGATGCTTATTTTCCTTCCCAGTCTACTCTCCTTGCAAAGGAAAACTAAACCAAATAAAAAATTTTATGGCATTTTTAACCATGAGATGTGATTACCTGGACAAGACTGAAAAACAAGACTGAAAAACTCAGACAAACTGTTTAGACTCCGTAGAAATTAATTTTTTCGATTATTTGATTACATTACCAAGATAACTAAGTGATTTTTTATGAAACAAACATAACGTCTGTAAGGAGATAGCCACTCACCGCTCCAAACAGCCGTCCATCTCTGTTCATCGCCAGATAACGGTTTGCACAAACTCCTTTGATGATCACCTCTCCCACTGAGGTCGCCTGTAGCTGAAGCTTTACTGCAGACCAAGATAAAAGTGGATTTACATTGAGTAAACAGAAAGCATTTGTACTTTCACAGTGGAATGTCTAAACACACAGAGAGAGAGAGAGAATGAGCGATTTGTTTACTGAATGAATATAAAAGTGCATCTTCAGATTCAAACTGAATGCTCTCCATTTCCTTCAAGATTATCCATGTTGGCCACAAGAGACACAAATAATGGGGACAGATATATCTGAGGAATCACAGCAGTAAACATGATCATAAAGTCAAAAAACCAAAACAACCATCCAGTCACAATAGGTTTTTCTGTTGGGATGATGGGAGAAGTATTCTGGAGTAAGGAAGATACAAACCATGTCCAAAGCTAACTGATGTTTTAGGTCTCCCAAGTTTTAGCAGTTTTCTCTTTGAATAATTTGACAAAACAATGACAAAAGATGACCAGTACTTTTTAAGTCTATTTTTCTTGTTAGTTTGGAAAATATGTGATTTTTAATCCCATAAGAAAAAGTATCTGTCGTCTATTTTCAATGTTTTCCTTTATTTTAAAACTTAAAAATAGACATGTTTACCAAAAAAAATATTTTCTGAGGATTTTGTTTTTGTAATTTTTCATTAGTGCAAAAATTGCTTTTTGGTTTGTAAAGATTGCAGACGTCTGATCTAGAGAATGTGTTGAGGGCTCACTGTATGACCATCACCACCAGAAATAACATCACATAGTAACATGTCCAAGATTTGGTGAACACGGCTAATCCACCTTATTTGCTTTAGAGCTCCTCCTCTTTAAATCTCTGTCTGGCCGTATGGCCAGAAAACAAACCGGGCAAAGAGACATTGGAGTCGGGATCTGAACCCGATATGATTGGTGGAAGAGAGGATTTGAACTTTCCCTTCTCTCTTCTCTTTCATTCTGCTCTGGATTCACAAAGCATCCTTTTAAACTAGTGTGAAATTTCAGGCATTTTTATTTATTTATTTTTTACTTTTGAGAGGCAAATCAACTGCTCCCATCATAACAACTGTGTCAAACTAAAAATATGAGAAAAAAAATCCTTACAGTTGCACAACATCCCAAACCAGAGGGAATAACTGTCTGAAAATGAAATGCTTCAACTTAAAAAGCAAAGAACAAAAGTCTACAAACAGAAATAACATAAGTCAACATCCTGCAATCTCAATGTCTGTATGGTCCAACATCAAGACATTTTAGGGAAGAAGACCAAGTACCTTCCTGCTTTTCAAAAACTTAAAAATGTTATCAGCATGGATGCCTATAATTGCGATAATGGAGATTTTGTTTAAAAAACTGTTATGTTAAAGCCAAACAAGTTTCCCTGTGTTTTGCCTACCACTGTGTGACATGTCATATGTAAATGAAAGTGGTGGTAATGGGTCCCCAAGCACCACTGGAGACCATGTGGCAGCTTCGTCAAAACCAGCTGAAAACCATCTCCACTTCCTTTTGTTTGTTAGGATAGAAACTTCTCATCTAACCAGCAGGAGCCCATTTGTAGCAAACCACCAAAAAGGAAGCAGGGGCCTCATAAGATAAATTACAGGATCTGTCTTAAATTAACCCACAGTGCATCTGTCTGAAGTTAGTTAGATGGTAGAATATTTCAAGTCACAGATCAAAGAGGTGTGTTAGCTTAAATAAGAGGGTTTGGTGCTGTAGGTTTGTTTTTTACAACATATGTCCTTTCCTGAAGGAGGACATAGCAGCGTCAAAACTGTGTAACATTTGGGATTAAAATACAGGAAACAGTCTGTAGTGACGTCCCTGTCTGAGGCTTTAGGGATGAAGAGAGCAGCATTTTGTGGATCACATGTTCTATTATATTTCCAGCTTCCTCTGGCAGGTCTGTCAGGGTTTAACAAAAGGAGCATTGATGCAAGAAACTAAAATCACAGCAGACTATTTGAGCTCAATACTTAATATAATGAGGATTTATTCCTTTATAAAACAGTAATATTCTCCAAGAAATGTCCATAGGGAGAACAGCAAGAACTAAAGTACTTAAGGACATTTTAGAAACAACTACCAAGTGTCCAAACAATGTATTTGTTGAGCTTCTCATGGCTGAAAGGTTGCCCTTTATCTTCAGCTACTCTGCCAGGCATGTGTTTTCCCAGGAGGGGAAAAAAGTCCAGCTCCATGTTCTTATAGTCCCTCCTACTCACTAATGAAAGTTCAGGACATACTTTGAAGTAATCAGTGATCTGGAAACTTTCATGGGCATCATGGCTGTTCATTCAAAATAAGCACACACACATTTTTACTTAAAGTACATAAAAGCTGAGCTGACTGACTATAAATCATCTATTATAATTTCTGATCGTCCTGATGGCTCTGAGAGAGATTTAATTTGCTGTCTTGTGTGACGTAAATCCTTCAGTGAGTGACTCAGCAGGGTGAAAACACAAACTAAAAACATCATGCATTCAAATTCTTTGACGTTTTAAAAAAAGTTTACTAATCTGGAGGTTCTGTGCTTCTCCTCGGTTCTCCTACATTAAATGTAGAATTAACCTCAATAAGCTGGAAGAGTCTCTTTCTCCTTTCATTTTCTGTTGTATAATAAAAACCTTAAAGAAGCTTTGTGTAGTGGCCAAAGCAAGAAGAATGAGACTGGAAATACTTACTGTGAGGGTCGTTTTTCTCCCGGATTCCATCCACACCTCCGTCGGATTTAATCCTCAGAAAAAAGCCTCCGTTTTTACAGTAGAGCCTCTTGGGGTCCTTGAAGCTCCCAGGAGGAAAACCACCACTGGCGCCGTCCTCAGGTCCAGCGGGAAGAGTTGTGATGTCTCCCGTGGCCATCTCCTCTTCTCAAGCTGCTTCCTGACAACTGCTTCGTCTCCTTCTTGAGAAGTGCAGGAGCCCCGCCGTGGCCTCCCACCTCCCAGAAACGTCTCCCTCCTCCCCTTCTCCGCAGCACTTCACACAGACTGATTCCACTTAACCTCAGAGGTCAGTACTCCTGAGAAGCCCCCCTCTCAGGGTGGAAAGTGCCCTTTAAGGCCTGAGAATCTTGAGGGTTCAATCTGATTGGAATCGTTCATTTCTCATAGTTGTAGCGGTTTGATCTGCTGGCAGTAGAGCTGGCTGCCTCTCTGGCGAACATGCAGAAGGGTTTGCATGCAGATCCCTTCAGTTCAACTCTCTTCTTGCAGTTGAAACAGTGCAGCTGGCTTAGATCTCTGATGAAGGCTTTCCCTTTTGGGCCTCAGTTCGCATGCGCCCTAGGAGCAACCAGACACACACACACACACACACACACACACACACACACTGCTCACGCCCACTAATCCTCGCCAATGTAACCAGCCAACCCAGTAGAGGTTGGGAAAGGGGGACGGGCAGCTTGGAATCTGTCACTGAGGCCTCAGAAAACTGAAACCAGAACCAGCAGCAGCAGTATGTGAACAGAACCACTGTTTTCATTCATTCACTCCCAGAGCAGGAAAGGAAGGCTTAAGAAGCCATCCCAGTGACTCAGAGGGAAATTCACTCATAATAAACTTGCCCAGGAACTTGCTGAGAAAAGAAAGCCTCACTGAATTAGTGTAAGTGTTATTTTCAACTTGAAGAACAGTTTTAGGATCACTGTTCTTCATGATGAGAAACTCATCCATGTGCTTTATCTTCAGTTGAATTCAGTGCTGCAACAGTCCTTTTACAGCTCTGCCTTCAGAACGCTGCTGCTCATGTTCTCACCAGAACCAGGAAGATAGAGCAAAATGTCCTTAACTGGCTCCCTGCAGCTCAGAGGATAGGCTTTAAAATACTTCTGTTTATAAAGCCCAGAATGGTTTAGAGCCAAAATACATTAAAGATCTGCACTGTAAAAATAATTAGGGTGGTTAAACTTAAAAACTTGAGTTCAATTGCTGCCTTAAAAATACAAGTTAACACAA
>CAEGAF010116201.1:0-18722 GCA_903067075.1 Micropoecilia bifurca
CAGATTTTTTGCAGTGTTTTAATCCATCTCCCGTTGCTCTAGCTGCTTGGGAAAGGGTAGTCCAGCTAAACCACCACTGGGCCTGTTTGGAGAAAAAGGCAGGATAAACCACATATACCTGTATAGGTGTGTGTGTGTGTGTGTGTGTGTGTGTTCAGTTTAAAATTGAGCTGAAATAATCTGAACTGAAATTAATTAAATTGAATCAATAAGTCAACTAAATGAAAATGTGCATAACCGAGTTGAACTGAATTCCATTGAAGTCAATTAAACTGAAAAGAAATGAAAAAACTGAGCTGAACTAAGTGAACTAAAATAAATCATACATTGAACTCAATAAATGAAATACAACTGAATGAACATACTTAAGTGACTTCATTCAGTTCATATCAGAATTGAACTGAATCTGAATTAGGAAAAGGACATGTTGTTGGCTTGACTTTATCATATCTGTCTTATGATCATAAAATTGAAATACAGCGCAGGTGCTCAGAAGCAGGGATTCTACATTAAATATTCTTGTCACCACCTGCTGAACTTTATTACCATGACCAGTTGTTAATGAAAACTAAATCAAATCATCAAGCTTGTGCTGAAGAATGGACTTGTGAGGAATTATTCGTGTTTATGAGCCACCCGTGAATGAGTCTGACTGCATCATCAAAGCAACTAATCAAAGCTGGAGGGAAAGAAAACTGGAAAAAAACATCCAATGGTTCAAGGGTTCAAGCACATTTGAGTTTGACAGAAAGAGAAATAAAGACAGAGGGGCAAATATACACGTGTCTGTTGAAAAGGGAGGGCAGAGTAGAAGACAAAGAGGTCAACAGAGACTGGGCACAGCAGACAAGAAGCAGACAAAATAAAAATCTCACAGAAGCACCAAGATAGCAGGAGTGAAAGAGAAATGAGAGAAAAGGTAGGATAAGGAGGTTACCTACTCAGGTTACTGGTGGTTTGGGAGACAGTGTCTGTTCAACATTAGATTATAGGGATACAGCGATGTCGGCCCTAGATTAGCTGCCCTTCCTCTAGCATGACATGATGAAGAGCGGAGCTGGCTATCACATCAGAGTCTGGTCATTTAACTGCCCTCGTAAGACTCTCATTATTTCATAAATCTGCAGTTTAGGCAGTCGGCTCTGTTGACTTGAGCCCCGGCCAGGGCTTAGAGAATGTTTTTACAGTCTTTTTAATTTATTTACAGCCTTGAATTATGTGTGTATGTACAGCTGTATGTGTGTAGCTGCTAGAGCAAGGGCCAGAAAAAAAAAACAAAATCAAAGAGTACAAAAGTGGGAGAAGATGATGGAATGATAACAACAATCTATCTATCCACTTAATCTTTGGTGATGGTGATGATAACTATATCCAGTAGTCAATAGGTGCGAAGCGGGACACACCATGGACAGAGACACAGGGGACAAAAAAAACACACACAAACAAACCATGCCCACTCAGTGGCATTTTAGAATCTGTATTTAATTAAAAATCCACGTCATGAACTTTGGGAGGATGCCATTTATGGCCTGAAGAAAACCCACGCATGCATGTTGACATGTAATAGCACCAACAACTGTACCTGTCATCATAAATCAGTTTTAAGTAAACAACTATTTAGCTTCCCTGTATCAGTACATTGTCAAACCACATTTTGCTGCTAGCTTTAGAGATATTCCCTTATTACATTTGCACCCAGAGTCTGGAATTGTTGCCCAGTCCACATTATAATTAAGCTAAATTAGCACTATGTGTCTGGAAAATACATAGCATACATAATGATATTACTTTAAAAGAGGCATAAAACATGTGCACAGTCTGGTTGGTCTTCAAAAAAATTTGAAGACGCTAATAGGTGAAAAAATAAAATAAAACCAAGTGCACAGCCACTTCGCGTGCATCCACATGCGCCACAAAGAACCGTATAGTGATAATTCTCGCACAGTGCCACCACATCTGGTGTGCACATGAAATTATCCTTTGATGAAAATGCGACACATATTTTATTCTATTTATCCCAGTCACATTCCTGGCTGCTTCTTTATCCCTGCATTATATTTGTTATCAGTGAACTCCCCACAACGGAAAACACGCTGCCTGCTGACGTACCGTCTACCAGACTCCAAAGTCTACATCTCCATGACCTCAAATGTAAACATGTGCCGAAGTAAAACTACACGAACGTTTATAGTCTCTGCTCGGCTCCAAATGCATTTCTGTGGAGTGGCAATTATTATTTTTCCTCAGTTTTGCGAGTATCCTTACATAAAAAAATAAAAAAAAACCAAATTTTTTTCTCTTTTTTTTTGCCCTCACATGAATGTCATTCATCATCCTTATAACCACCCAGCACTCACAGCCTCTAAGGAAAAGTGCTTGGTATGAAGAAAGACAGTATTATTAAATCTATAATTGCTATGTCTAATAGTCTTAGCACCCGTACCCTCTATTAGGAAAAAGAGAGAGGTTTGAGCCACAGCTCAGCATAATCTTGTGACAGAGAGGATCAGCCTGTATAAGAGACCTATAATCCAGTGTTTAAGATTGTGCATGTGGATAAAATAAGTGTGAGCTTTATACACATCTGAATATGCCTGACTAACTTTTTCCCCCTGCTCTCTTCTTGTGTGAATGTAAAACTGTGAGCTCATGTTGCTGCTGAGTGTTTGTGGTCAACATGACCAACAGATCACAGGATTGTGGTTTTAAGTGGGCCACAAATCATCAAAGAGGCCACACCGATGGAGAGGAATGCCAAAGCAGAAGGGAGGAGAACAAGATAAACAAGATTATAACCTCTGCAGTTTGTCAAGAAGACAAAGAATAAAACCTGTGGAGCAAAGAATAAATCTCAGAGTGGAAGTAGAGCAAATTACAACAATATGTGAGGCTCTGCCATTTCATATGGAAACTTTCCTCAAATATATGTGTCATTTTATGCTTGTCTCAACTCTTAAGCAACAGTATCTACTAATTTGAGAAAACAGAGCTTCCTAATGAGCCTTTGCAGTGCTCTTGCCGTGTCCTTCGTGATTTATTTGACACATTTCTAAAATTGGACTCACAGAAGCAGCAAACAGGGATTGGGTGCAGTACGCTCAATTAAAAGGCAAGCTCTGTTTTTCTACCCAAATGCAAAAAGCAGCTGTCATTAATAAATGTCTGCCATATCACAACTGTTTAGCTGCTGCTGTTCCTTGTTACAGGCAAGGAAAAACAGCACGTCTGTTGTTCCTTGCCTTACCCAAATATTGAGGTTCAGTGCTTGACAAAGAGTGGAAGATTTTTATCTGTAATAACCCTAGAAAATAAAGGTATTGGTGAAATCTCTAAAGTAACACCATTATTAGTCTTATAAACCATGCAGCTTATTTTAATGAAGGTGTTTATTGGAGAATTTTTAACTCCCCAGACGTCTGGGTTGACACCAGTCGGTGACTAATAGTTTACATATATTTTAACAGTTTCCTTTGTGTTGCTTATTAGTCTGGTTGGACGTAGGTCCACATTAAAAATGTGTTTAAACAAAGGTCTAAGAGTATAATAATGTAAAAGAAAACCATCCAGTGGCATCTCCAAGAAACAGAAGTTATGCCAAATTAGTCAGATGTACCAATGTGTCTTGCTCTTTCAATATTTAGTTCTTATGACACAATGTCATATTTTATCGCTGATTTTTATTGAGGTTTGCTGAAACTAGTTGTTTAAGGGTTTCACTGGAGCAAAGTTGTTTCCATTTTGTTTCCTCGAACCATGAAGGTGCTGGCTTCAAATCCTCGCTGAGGGAGTTTCTTTTATGTGGAACTGGATGTGATCGGTGTGTATGGGTGGATTTTTTTCAGGGTACTCTGGCTTCCTTACACGGTCTAAAAGCATGAACGGAAAGGTTAATCGACCACTCTAAAATTCTTTTTGCCAATCTGGAATGACAACTAAAAACACCTACCAGCACCCCTCTATCCTGCGACGTTTAAGCAAGTGAAGGAAATAGGAACCTACTTGTTTATCCATTTTTTATGAGCTGTCTGTTAGCAGTGAATATTCAGCGGCAGACGTGCAGCAGCTCTTTTATAAAATGACGTGTATTTCTTCAATCAACGATCGTAAGAGTTGTTATATTATAGTTGGATTGTGCCCAGGTCTCTTAAGAATTGTTGAGTAATGCGGCTAAATTTGCAGATGCCCACAGAAATCAGTAGGTGACCCTAATTGGTTGATTTTAAACCAGATTCTTGTGCAACACTTCAGAGACAGGAAAATATGTACAAGTTGCTGCTGAGGCAAGTAGTCTCAAACTTTGCTTTTTGAGTGTGAAAAGAAAATTATGAGCATGCATAAAACATGTAAGATAGAAAAAGATCATAAGACTTATGCATTTTATAGAAATGTTGAATGACCTACAGCAAAGTTTCTCTTTTTCATTCTTTTGAGCTTCCGCCCTTTTTCTGTCATGAAACATGCTAGACTTGGAAAGTTCTCCACAGAATACACGTTTTGACTGTTTAACAACTCTTTAATGAGCTATACAATATTTTAATTAGCTAATTTAGAAATGTTGATGGTTTTTACATTGATTAAGAATTGGTTATAATTTAAAATTAATAAGTTGATTTTTGAAATGTGCATCTGTTATCTTTAACCTGTGTCTAAAGAATATAGCTGACCCCCCCACCCTCTCTTTCTTTCCTTTTTTGTTTTCATATCTGAATTTCAGTCCTCTGATTGGTTGATCAGAACCTCACCACAAATCTTTTCTCAGAAGTTCCAGCTCCCAGTAGCCTATGATGTGTTAAAACTGTTGATTATAGTAGTTAAAAATATATATTCCACTTGAATAAGTAAAAAAGATCTTCAATCAGTGGATCTCTATTTAACTCAAAAACTAAAATGATTAGAGAGTTGCTCCAACAAGAGGCAAGGTTAAAGCAGGCTGCAAAGTAGGCCTAAAATTGTGATTTAATGATTCTTCTATTGTTTTGTAATGGTGTCTGTAGATAACTCTAATGCAAATACCCATGTTAATAAATTAAATCAAACCACTGATGGCTATGGTACATTTCAAAGCCTTTAAAGTACACCACATATTTGGAAATTATCTCTGAAAAGCACAGCCTATCTGCATGTCAGCACAAACGTGTACAGCTACATCAGCACTTGTAATTTTAAAGCATAAAAAGGAATTACTGTTTTCAGTTTAAATACAGATTTGAAAGTCGCACCAACTCTTCAAAATTGACAATCATCAGAAATTTGATAGAAAAAAAATCTCTTCCTCTTTGCAAATTTTAAAGAACTCAGAACAAAATGCTTCCCTTCTTGGAAAATAAGAGGCAGCATTACAGCTCAAACCCAGAGAAATGTTCCTTTTAAATGTCTGTACAGAAAAAACTTAACCCAAACACTTAGAAACACAAACTTTCTCCATGCAGCCTAACTTTAATGATATCTTTTGATCAATGACAAACACTTCTGGTCGACTCTCAACTTAAATTTGAGCCAAAAAAGGCACAAACAAACATTTTCTCAAAGTTTCTCAGACTGTAGGTTTAATAGGCCAAGTGTTACCACAGAGGAAACAAATTCCTTTTCAAAGCCCTGTGGCTTTTCCAAGCTCTCTATCTCGTTACTTTCTTGAGATAGTATTTTCTTTTTTTATCCACAAAATATGAAATCTATTCATCACATTTACTTAAATTGATATATTATTGATAGCCTTGAGTGAACTGGGAAGCATTTGTTGTCATGGCCACAAAGCCTTCCATATGTCTCACACACCCCTTTCTTACATGCCAAAACCTCTATTTATTAACACTGAAATCTTGCTGGGTTGCTGTTGGTTTAGTACTGGCTTTGACAGTAATTAAGTGCCGAAGTTGAAACTCGGCCGACAACGTGCCAACAGAAATAAAAAGGTGTCACACCGACATGATGTTATTGACCTCACTAAAACAATATCTGTCAAAGTCAGTGAGTGGAACTGAGCCACAAGAAGCAATACCGCAGAATACGAATGAGTGAGTGTCCTCAAGTGTTTATCTATTCTTCTGCATGCGTCAATGCGTGCCAGCGACCTAGTAGTTATGGTGTGGTTATGGGTGAGTAGCTGTGGTTTCGATGGCTCCACATATTCACAAACACACATTCAAGGGGTTGTGCTGATGGATGTTCAAAACAGCTATGGGTTACACACTAAGAATAAAAAAAAGGAACGAAGGTACACTCTGCGACCCACAAATGAATACCATGTTACCCACAGTCATTGTTGTGAACTGCTATGAACAAAAAAACACACCAAACTAAGTATGCGTCTGTAAACATACACACAAACACATGCTGAACGGGACAGATGTTTGAAGAGGACTTGCTTGCTAATGGAGATGTGAACATGGGAACTCTGCATTAGCATTACTGATTGCATTTTCACCAAAAGCCTCACAGAAGAGGTTTAGCAATAAACTATAAATATGGAGATGAGTAGCTTTGATGACTCATAATACTAGTAATCAAAATCCATGGCTGCGAAAAGTAATGGTCTTTGAAATAAAATGAATGGCTCTAAAGTTCAGCTACTATCATTTCAGCAAACCTTAAACTGTGCGAAAATAAGAAATCTATCATCTGCTTTTATCTCACAATACCAACATCCATACAATAGAACAGAAAACAAGACTCTTGTACTGATTTTGCATAAACAACGCAATATGTTCACTAATCACCATTGTACAGTACATCCCCGACCTTGTGTATCCACGCGTATTATAATACAGTATTATCATAAGAAACCCCACTCACAACCAGGTGAACCAAAACCCCCAGCTCATCAGTCATCACAACAGAAAAGGAAACAGATTTTCTGTATGTTTTTGAAGTTAGGCAAAAGCGGCTTTGCAATACACACCCAAAGCATCGGCTAATGTGGACCCTAAGATGTCTTGTTTACCAATTGTCTGGTGTCCTTACCATAGAAGACCACCAAGTCAGAGGAACTTTGTTAAATTTTTTTCCCCTTATAGCCTGCTTTAACAACACTCAACTTATTTCTGAATTTCTAACCACATCAAAGGTTCAAGTTGACTTTACTTTGTTCAGTGTTGCTTCCTTTTCTTTAGTTTAAAGTTCTGCTGGAGGCCACGCTTGTTTCTAAAGCAAAGGCTTGCACTATTTAAGATGCTCTGTTGATCAATATATCTTTTTTTCTGAACAATTATAGGGTAAACTGTTAAAAGAAATTGGAAATGTTCACTTCCTGTTAAAGTGGCCCCAGTAATCTTTCTTTATAGAAATATGAGTTCACAATTTATGTACAAATTATATTTAAAGGAAGATTAAAGTTCAATGAATGCAGCCTGATAATTCAGTCAGAATACATGTTTTTTTTGTTGTTTTTTTAATCCATTATTGAAGTGTCAAATGACATGAAATAAATGTTTCCATGGAACCTGTAAACAAAATATTACAGAACCATGTTTAATATGGGTACTACATAATTTACCTATTATTTCTAAGCTTGGTTTTAGATTTTGTCATGACAAGCTGACAGGCTACTCAAAGAGACACACTTTCTGTTTTTTGGGGGATTTTTTTACATGCTTGCTAGTAATAAAGCATGTTTTTACTTGATAGCATGCAGTTTACATGCATGATAGTTTACCCCTCTGGTTGTGGTCCTATATTTACATGATGTAGTGGTCTAATACTAACACAAATAACTCCTACAGTCACAGTCAAGCAATGTGCGTAAGGCTCAGTACTTAGAATATTTTCCTATAGGAGACATGAAGACGGAAAGACACTTGATTCAACTTGATTTGAATTAGCAAGTTATTCAAAACTGGTGCAGGTTTTGCATTAACTTGAAAATCTTTTTTCTTTTTACCTTCATTGATAATTCTGCCCCTACAGTGCCCTGTCAAACATGGTGTGTCTCCAGTCTCGTCTACCTGATCTTTAATCTCCCAGGCTCTACCCCTCAGTATCTCCACCATACTCCCTGTTTCTAAAACTGGATGCTAATAAATCTTAATTAACTCACCAATAGTAAATTAAGCAATACAAGGCAATCCAAATACTTGCAGCAGATCTACCCTGATTTAACTTTACTGGTTTTCAGCTAAGTTTCACATCAGCTTGAAAATTCTCCTTATTTGTAAATCTCTCCATGCTCTTGGTTTGCAGTAAATCCTTCTACAGTTCTCTTCTATAGTTATATTTTGTTGCAGAACCCTATTATACTGTGTTGTTAAAGTGGAGTAATACATGTGAGTAATCACTAAAAGTATTATGTTTAAGCAGATATGTTTAATGTACTACTTTACAGAGAAAGCTATACAACAACTATTGAAATACTTAAACATACATAATCTAAACATACATTTATCTATACAGTGTTCCATGAGAAAGTGCAAAAGTTTAAACTTGCAGCGGTTTGGACCAAAGAAGAGAAAAGATGAAATATTTGTGTATCTGGGTTCTTGCTGTGCTGAGAGCATGATGGTTTTTGTCAGTTGACAC
Source organism: Micropoecilia bifurca (assembly GCA_903067075.1). Classification (NCBI taxonomy): domain Eukaryota; kingdom Metazoa; phylum Chordata; class Actinopteri; order Cyprinodontiformes; family Poeciliidae; genus Micropoecilia; species Micropoecilia bifurca. The sequence goes on from CAEGAF010116201.1 coordinate 8,512, forward strand.
CCCTGCTGGATATTTCCCTTGCTGTTGCCAGGCTGGTGAACAAGGTGTCATGTGTCTGAGTGTATACCTTCATCTGTACTGTATGAGTCAGAAATCGGTGTCTATAACAACTCAATGACACGCAGCCTCACACAAACACACGCATACATAAATAGAGCCCTAGTAAGGGTGACAGACACATGTTTATCATTGAGGGGATTGGCTGGATTCCTTTCATCTGAAAATGACTGTCTAGTCCCTGGTTTCCATCTTGATCCCTTGGCTGCCTTTATCTCCCTCTTTGCTGGTTGTCTGTCTCTAAATTTCTTTAAGGCGCACTGTCTCTTATTCACATTTTCATCTCTTCTGTCTTTAACCATGACCTCCTGGCCTTCATCTGACTCTACGCCTGTTTTATTCCACCTCATGTCTTTCATTCAGACTCCCTTAGACGATCCTAAGCACCCATCTGCTTTCCATCTGAGCTGAGATTGACGAGTGGAGAAAGCCGGTGGTTAGGGCCTTGACGCAGCTAAGTAAGGTGGGGGGAGCCAAGGGAGACATATACCTTACATTTCCAATCAAGCTCCTAAATATTATTATTGCTGACTGATTGATGTGTGTGGAGCATGTGTGATTGTGTGTGTAGTTTAATCAGCTGCATGTGTTTATGCTGGCACATTCCTAGCATGCACACAAGAGAAAACAATAAGAGTTATTAAGCCTTATCAAGGATGTTTGCATTCTCATACTAAATGTGCAGAAATATTTGGCACACTCTTAAAAAAAAAACTCCCACCCGAACACGCACATGCACGCATGCATGCAGCAATGTTCAGTGTGATGAGCTGTCAGTCCCTGTTAGGCTTGGCATTCCTGTTAGCAGGCGGTTTAGATCCCCTTTCAGGGAAGGTGAACCTCGGACCTTTTTCCCTCAGCACTTCCAGAGTGTCAAGAGCTTGTGGAAGCAGGAATGGAGCAAACACAGAGGAAACAGGGCAGACAGGAAGTGAGAGCCAAGGAGCTCTCATGATACCAGAAAGTTTATATTTAATCATTTGTTAAAATAGTTTCAATGTCGTGTGAATTCCTACATCTCACAAGGCGCAGCGCTTAAAATTTGAAGCTCTCTGTTCATCTCCAATAACTGGGTCTTTATGTAAACTACAAAGATCACCCTTGTGTGTATCAGGAGCCAGCTGTGTTAGAAAAAGAAATCGAGCTTAGGAAAGCAAATTTACCTTATGAATAATTTTACCTTAGATTCGATTACATTCTTTCCAAATGAGGCCCTGGACAATCCACGGCTGATTAAAAGGTATTTATTTATGTTTCTATGAGAGATGAAGTGAAAAGGAGATTTCTTTCTTTCTTTTTTTTTTACAAGACCCAGATCAGCACGACCGCTTGGGTGGGCAATGGTGGCCAGCCCGATCCAGATATCTTTCTAAATTATTTCATCCCCAGTCCCTGAAGTGCTATTGACTCGAGCAAATCCAAAATAAGCATTGCATGTGTGAGAATATAGCAACAGTGACAGAAATATCCACTGTTCCACAAACACTCCGAATCATTATTGTTTTTAGAAACCAAATTCCTGCTATCCAAAGTGCCGTCATATCTGTAATTCAAAAATACCACAGGTTGTCTCTGAGAAGTATGGGTAAAAAGTCCTTGAACATCAGAGGTGTAGCAAGCAATCAGCTCATGAAAACTACAAGAGTTTTGTAAAAAAATTAAGATTTTTTTCTTTCTTCTTTCCATAAATACAAGAAAGGTTTCACACAAGGTCATATTTAAGAACTCACTGGCCACTGGTGTGTGTACTCCACACAGCATGCATTGGATTGATTAGTATGACTTTAAGTAGGATATGGCCGTCCTTATCCCTTTTGAAAATTGAGTATTTACAAAAATATATTTATATCCTTTCTAAATGGTTCTACATCACAACATGGCACCATTTCAAGAAATGTCTTTTACAATATTTAGATGTCTGACGCTTACATGGCCATGTAATGCGTTCAAATCGGGGTACTTATTGAAACTAAAAATGGTTTGATCCGTGAAGCAATGTAGTAACAAAAACACTGTCAGAAAACTGCTTAAAAGAAATGGACTACATAAGTACCTATGTAACTGAGTGTCACCCAGTCAACATACAGATCTTATTAGTTGACCTTTTCATGCAATTATCATTCAACAACCAATTACTTTCAAGCCTACCTCAACACATAACTTACATAGTTTAAAATGTAAAACATACAGCATCAGGTCACCATAATTATCGTATCTCGAACTAAAACAATAACTGTGTAGTGTTTTTGTGAGCTAGACTTATCCTGGTTTGATATCTCCATATATCATTACAAACTAAATTGGAATTCTCATAATTTAATTTATCACTTGCATGTGTAGAAGAGCCTTAGTTCCCACAAGGTTTGGGGGTGAATTTAAGTTAAAGTCTCTTGTGCTGTGTCGGGTAACAAGCATGCAACAGGAAAGATGTCATTACAAAATTCCACGTTATGATCAATTCCTTGGAGTGGTGTAGTCTAACCAAAATGTCATGATATGTAAGAAGCCATTTCCTTGCCAAGCACTTAGAATGGCTCATATCAACTTACAAAGTGACAGCTTTAGTAAATTCCAAATAGTTCTACCTACTGGTTGCAATTCATGCAGAAAGTAAAAGCTTCAGGAATGTTTGTGTAAAAAGTCTTTGAAAGATAAACACAGAAGTAAAATAAAAAAAATAAAATAAATAGAAAGAGTTGTCTGAATCTGGAAAAATTACAGGCATCCTCGCTTTATTGTTTTATGATTTATCAGTTTTTCTATCTGCTTTTTTAACCCTTCTTGGGTCCTCGGTCATTTTTGCCCCCTGGGTTTCCAGATACCTAGAAGAGTATTACCTTTTTTTTTTTTTTTACAAACAACAATAGTTGGACTGTTGAACAATCCAGTCCCAAACCAGTGTAAGGAAGTTTCACAAGAAATCTTTCCTGTGCTGTGAAAAATTGTGAAATTCATTCTGAGTGTGTGTTCATCCATTATTGAGCACTTAGTGTCTGTGCATGCATTTTAGAAGAAAGCCACCAGACTCCCAGAAACATTGTCTTTCTTTGCAGTAATTTCAAGTAAGAAACCCATCCTGGTTTCATCTAACCTGCAGATCAGCATAGTTTTGTTAACAGTTCATTTATAGTCTGAGCTGATGTTTTGTATTAATTTTCATCTGTTTTATGACAATGTTTTCGACATTTTGTTATATTTCGTTTTTATTGCATGCAAATTTTATGTTTGGCTTTTGTATTCAGTTAACATGAGAATTTGTGATTCAGATCCAGTAAATTTTTATTGAACATATTTCATATGTTTCTGTTTCCTTTTAAGTTGAACTGAAAACATTCAGAAGATTTACATTCACTAAATAGTGCAAGTGAATCAAAATGCCGGCGGGATTGGTCGCACGGTTCCCTGCAGTTTGATAGGTTTGGTTGTGACATTGTTTAATTGACATTTCTAGCTGCTTATAATTTGATCCATACCTATTTTCCCAGAATCTAATCTTGACATTTTATTTAGTAAATGAAGAAAATTGTGTTTGAAAACTAGAGCAACACTTTCTCTTTTATGCTTTGATTTGTTGTAGGAAAAAGTGTCATAGATGGCCAAGAACTGATCAAACAGGAGTTAGGTTCATGTCAAGCTAAAATCAGTAAATGTCTCTTCTAACCACAACAGTAATGCTGTTCAAATTTGTTAGAACGGCTGGATCTTGTATTTTACTTTTGCCGGATGAAGATTTTTACAAGCAAATTATTGACAATTAAGAGAGCGTATAATCAGTAGCCAGCTGGACAGTCACGTATGGATAGAAGAACAATAAAGGTAATTGCTGCTGTGATTTCAGCATAACAGATTTGATTTTTGTCATTCTCGAACTATATAACAAGTTTGAGCAAAAACACACAGAGACGGCCAAGAGAAATGAGGCTGAAGTCAAAGAAAATCACAATGTTAAATATACAATCACTGATAGCAATAAACCCAAACGGTATTTAAGTCATGCAGCCATGTAGAGCCAGCAGTGTGGTCAGCTGAAACCTCTTGTCCAAACATTGTTGCTACTCTGCTTCTCTCACCCTCTTCCCATCTTTTCAGTTCCTCCCCATATCACTTTATCCATGCGAGCATCCCACAAAATACCCTGGTTGTTAGCAGGCATTAAAAAGCAATTCACACTATGACTGAAGTGCTTCAACTGGCTCGACACCATGGCTCTGTAAAGAGGTTTTAAGGGGTCCTAAACCTGTCTTCTCTCGTCTCCTGATTCTCTTCCTATGAGTCTGCCAACCAGTCTTCTCTCTGCATTTCTGCAGACCTGTGTAATCCTCTCTGTATGATTTTTTTTTTTTATTAAGCCCTAGCGTTCTGGACACATATTCACCTCTAATAAATTTAGTTTTATAGAGTTAAATCTCTGTTTCTGAGAACTACTCATAATATGTGGTGCATCCCAGCTCAGTGTGATTAAATGACATTAAATAATTCCTTTGCATTTCTTGTTTTGCCCCAGAAAAAGCATGTTTGATATGCAAATGAATGTATTTCAAATGCTACCAAAGATGTAAAACCAGTGTTACCAAGCTCTCATCAATAAAGGTTTACCTAACTGGAACCTATTTAACAGGCGGAAAAGCACAGAAAAACTCAAATTTTAAGAAGAGTACATTTATAATTGGATGCATCAAGTGCAAAGTAATATTACTGGCCTGCAAAAGGCCCAGAATACACTGTTGATTAGGACACAGTGGGAATATGAATATTTGGAATGCAGAACTACTGACTTTGTGGAAACACTCCACAAACAAATAATATAAAAAAGATGCCTATGAAGACAAATATTGAACTCCTAGCTGTCTGTTATATTGTCTACAACACAATTTCACATTTGTTATTTTGGTCACTTTGTGTGTATCATCCAGTGGTGGCTCAAATGTACTCTGGTTATTTTTAGATGGGGTGGAAAAAAATAAAATGAAAGATGTGCCAGTATAAATGTCAGTGAAAGTAGATGTTTGGCAGAATGTAAGGAATAACAGACAACAATCAGAAAAGAGTGGAATAGATTTTATCATGTGTTTTATACGTAAAAATAGCTTTATTCAATGTTCTTTTTATGAACTTTCATTCTGTCTTTTAGGAAATACAAGCAAATTTTAGACTTTTTAGCTTACACGCTTCTACAATAAGTAGTATATTTTGGGTGTATAATATTTGTTTTATTGAGTCTGCTCTCAGCTGTGCTTCATGTGACCTCATCTGCATCAATAAGATCAATTTAGATAAAGCTGAAATAATTGCAAGTTGTATTTTATATTGTGAATTCTTTATCAGTATCTCTTAATTGTCTCTGGATTTTAATGAAATGTGGTTTTCTTGCAGTATTCCAGTTCTTTGCATTTGTGTTTTAATAACCTTCTACTTTTTTTCTTTACTTTACTGTAATTTTACTTTACTCTTATGTATACACTACAAGACATCACATTTGTTTTTAGTCGTAACCCAGAATCAAAACTATAATTTAAATATTTTCAAGATATTTAAATTGTGACTTATTTATGCACAAATAAGTCAGGTTGTCATCAGCAGAAAGCAGGCAGTTTGGCACAGAGTTGGAACATCAGAAAGCAATAACTGAATTTGCTTACACACCTACTTTCCTCAGCCAAGTCAAACTTAAGTGTGAATGGGCCTGTATAGTGTGTCCATGACATTTCTTTATAGCTGTTATTTTCTTTGCTGGTCTCTAATTGTCTGTCTCCAGAGTTAAGTTCCAGGAATGCTCACTTTGTGGAAATCTTTCTCTTTCCCAGAACTAATCGTACCTGGGAATATTTCAGATCTTAGCCTGAAGACAACCGTTTCTATAGCCGCTATTTTCACAATGTAGCTGATGGACTTAATTTTTAATCAGAGTGTAAATGTAAATGATACTTTCAGTATTTTGTTTTTTTATTCTTGGAAAGGAAGTTTTATTTGGAAGTTTAAAGGAAAACCTGCAATTGGGCAGAGGTATAAATATAATGATAATACAATTAACAGTGAACCTCTTGATGATTTGTGGGATTTGGGCATTTTTATAATTATCTATTGCAATAAATCAACAAAGTACTTAACAACCAGCAGAAAGTAGGTTGGGACAAAATCAAAGTACATGGGTATAAATCGGTGGTAGTAATGGGTGGAAACGGAGCTTGACCCAGAACTCTTTAGGTCTTTGTTGCATCCACAGCTCTTTACATTTGTTCAGAATGTTGTTTTTGTGGTGTAACTTTGGTCTTAAGGTCCATGTCAAAACCCTAACTTCACATCATATCCTATATAAGCAGACTAGTAAAGATTGGAGCAAGTTTATGCAAGAGTGTTTGCATTGGACATGCAGTGCATATTTAATGGTGCATAAACAGACCTCTACTACTCTACCACATTCCTCAAGTGTCCAGGACAGCAAATTTGTCAATGACAAAGTCAACTGTCCCACCTGTTCACTATTAATACAGGCTTTACTCCATCAAACAATTTCCCACACTATCCCCACATCTGGGAATCACACAACACACATATTCACCTCAAGCTGACATGTTTCCTTGCTAATCTGTTTGCACAACTCTGGTGTGACCACAGGCCAATTACACATGGTCACATGAAGCACACCCACAAGACAGAATGAAAAAGAAAAATGAGTAAAGAGCCACCCACTGAGAGCCCCCCCTCTTTCACAATTTTTCCCCCTTTTCACCCTGGTTTTCCTTTCCCTGAACCTATCTCCACCTCCCATGGTGCGTCTGCTCCTGGCTCCTTTACGTATCCTACACAATTTGCCGGTGTAGTTGCAGCTGCTCATCTTTTAGGATGTCCCTCAACTACGGCACCCGTATGCCTTCCTGAGGACCTCAGCATTATTATGACTCACGAAGTAAATTTTTTTTTTTTTTTTTTTACGTTCTGTACACTTTACCATGTGGTTAATATTATATTTAAACAGTTCCAATGGATGCCAAGAGAATGTATGGCTTGGGAAAAGTGGAGGAATTGTGCTAGAAAAATTGCTCTGGTGAATGACAGGTTAAATTGAGCATGATTAGAGGGGGGGGCAATCAGGACAAGAAAAGAAGGGAAAACCTTCACAGCAGCCTCTCCTTTTTTGTTGTCATTCCTTTTTTCCGGCACACAGAAAACTGTTAAGAAGGGAGAATGAAAGTCTTCTGGTAAAATTGTTGATTTGGCTAACCAGTTTCACCAAATTAAGGTACCATATTTTCCTGACATTTTTCATAGTTTGGTTGGTACAACCTTGTCCTGTTTTTTATGCATTTTTTTTTGACTGATGTGCTACATGTTAAGTCATACTGACGGACGTGACCCAAAGGGTTACCAAGAAGCAATCCGACTAATTCAACTGATAATTCAGTATGACATATGTGTTTTTGTCATGACACATTTTTTGAGATATGCAACTTAGACTCTGGAATGACTAACTGTCTGGAAAATACACAATTTATTTTTTATTTGGTTGTGCTTTTCTTGCTTTTTCTCAATGTTCCTTAGTCTTGCTTTCAAAATGTCCTTACTTTCTAAACACTGGCAGTCAATGGGAATTTTAGCACAAACAGGGAGTTTCAGGCAGTAGGAAATATGTTACTTTCACTATTGTCATGGTGCCGTATACCCACTTTAAAAAATATTTGGCTATAATCCTCCACTGAGGTGTTCACTAAGCCTCTTATCTCGTTAAAGCCAAATAGGCAATGACTTATTGACTTAGGTCTGTTTTATTAGGAAGGACTAAAATGTCATGTTCAACTGCAGAGCAGGGAGGGGTTGAACATACTGGGCCTCAGCCAAAGGAGTGGGGTCACCCAGAGGACAAGTGCAAAACCGTCTCCCTCTACAGGCAAACTAAATTCTTCAAACTCTGGTTTGGAAGGTGACACAGAGGCCTCTAATCCATAGAACGGAATCACCATCTTAAAAGAAGTATATGGATTAGGAATTAAGCATCTATAGGGAAAATGTAGACAACATGACGAGCAACATAGTTATAAAGGTTCCAAACTACTGATTGGGATTCATTTATTTTAATTTTTCGTTTTTTTAGGTTTCTGCTTGCTCCCTACAATCATCCCAAACTTCATACTTCTGTTATGTGTTACGGTTGACAACCTGGCTACACTTTACGAAAACAGTTTTAACTCAGAACAAGTTTGTAAGGGAGGATGAATGTCTGGCTGATGCCTGGCATTTTTCACATGAGTTTAACTCGTAAAGTTCTATGTTTACACTTTCTTTTATCTCTGATGTAATCTAGCCATGCAAAAATGTTGTTTGTACTGATATGATAACATTAGATGGTTTGTTAATAGTATTGGAGCCTTCCTTCAGCTTCCCTGCCTGCCTTTTTCCCCTGCTGACCTACCAGCGCCTTGGCTGCTTGACTGTCTGATTGTGGGTCACTTTTCTCATTTATCTATTGACCCACTGACCCTCAACACTCCGGCTTCAGTTAAGAAGTTTTCTTTAAAGGAGAGGTGTGCAAAGGGAGTCACTAAACCTGCTCATAATGCAGATAACATAAGAAGACTTATGTGTTCTGCAGTAAAGTTTATGAGCGGAGCCTTGTTTGAAGTCCTCTTTTTTTTACTTCTTTTTGAACTTCATGTTTGTAAGTTCAAAAGTATTGGAGAAAATATCAAAAGTCCACTACTTCAATCATTCCAACGTATGCAATTGCAATTACAAGACATTTGGGGAATGTCGATGTGTAGCATATCTAGAAACAAGTGTTTTCCAATCCATCTGTGCAAAATAGCTTAGGTCAGTTAAAATGAAAGCAGCAATTCAAAGTTAGATCTGCATCTGAAAAGGATTCAAATCTTAAATTTTTTCCACATTGTATGCTACATTCTTATTCCAAATTGGATTAAATTAGTTTGTGTGAAGAATTAAAATTTTAAAAACTGAAAAATCGGTCCCCAGTCTGTGGTCAATAGTGCTGTGGAGCAGGTTTTCATCCAGGATATCTCTGTTCATCGGTCTTTTTTTCCTCTATCCTGACTACCCTGTCAGTTACTGTGGCTGTAAGACGTCCCTCTAGCATGATGCTGCCACCACCATGCTTCACTGTAGGGATGGTATTGGCCTGGTAATGACCTGTGCCTCATTTCTTCCAAACATGAGTCATGGAATCCAGGTGATCAAAGAAGACGGTTCAGTTTTGAGATTCATGCCAAAGGCTGCAAATACGATTTCTTGATTTTCTATTTTTAATAAGTTTTCAAACATATGAAAAAGATCCACATTGTCGTGATGGAAAATGTGTGTGTGGAATTTTGAGAAAAATGGTTAACTGAACAAAATTTTAAATGAAGCTGTAACATAAGAAAATGTAAAAAAAAAAAAAAAAAAAAGGGCTGTGAATGCTTTCGGGATGTACTACATACTTTAATCTAAACTATTTCATATGTGGCAGTACTTTATGATTGATGTCCTTTTAGAAGCTGAACCTCTCCTCCTTTCTGAAGTCTTTTTCCAGGATTACCATGTATTTAGCTCCATTCATCTTCTTGACCCACTCTGACCCACTTCTGTAACTACTCAAGAAAGGTTTTCCCACAGCATGACACCACCATCTCCATGTATAACTTTAGGCATAATGAAACCTCAGATAAATGTGGATTTATAATGCATCCCCAATAAATATGTACCCTTAGCCATTATAGTCAATGATAGCATTTACACTGTGCGACACTTCCACAAAGCCTTAAGCCAAAATTAATACCAATCCTATTTTTGCCGGGTGCCACTGCAACCGTAGAGCATCACACCACTGCAGCAGGAAACTGCATGAGCACATCGACATTTTCAAAATATTTCACCAAGACAAGTTGTATTTGCTCAAAATATCTTAATGAAAATGTGTGTATATTTTTACATGTATGCTGTCTGCTTGTAGTTATGGCTATGAAATTACACAAAATGTGTTGTAATACTGACACCAATTAAGACAAGTTTCTCTCTCAAGACACAGAAAGAGCGAGATGAAGTAAGAGAGCAACGGAGGGAAAATTACTACCGTATTTTCCGCACTATAAGGCGCACCTAAAAACCTTAAATTTCCTCAAAAGCCGACAGTGCGCCTTATAACCCGGTGCGCCTTATATATG
>CAEGAF010116213.1:0-15246 GCA_903067075.1 Micropoecilia bifurca
GTGTGTGTGTGTGTGTGTGTGTGTGTGTGTGTGTGTGTGTGTGTGTGTGTGTGTGTGTGTGTGTGTGTGAATATGTGTGGTGGGCTCCAAGTGGCCATCTTCATATATCATGTAGCTCCTCCTTTGCCAAGAGCGCTGCTTCTGTCAAGTGTGCGTGATGAGCACCCACAAGACCTTTCTGCACTTCACACCATCATCTGTGGGCACATGTGGATGTGTGTGTGTGTGTGTGTGTGTGTGTGTGTCTTTGGAGAATGAGGCGGGGGAACTTCATCTGCTGAGTGAGGAAAGCAGGTCAGTAGAGCAGGTGGGACTGCTTGTGTATGTTAGTGAAGACCTGTTACAGCAGTGGAGTTTGCCAAAGTTTTGGTTGTTTTTGTGGTGGACCATCGGTTTGGTGGGGATTAGGGACCACAAATGTTAGTAAAAATCCACAAATACTTAAGACCCCATTTAAAAACTCTTAAAACTGTCTATTTTAATAGTTTAAGCACTAAATGTACCTAAATATCCATGTATACTGTATAGTGTAAACTGTCTTAACAGAAGCTAAAATCTACAGTCTTTATTATATCAGCTCCTCAGGGTTCAGCCAATAAACACCAAGGAAAATAACATGGCACTCCTGGATTGGCTGCTTTACAAACTTCAGCAAAGACGCCAATCAATTCTAGTGTTTAAGTTTTTCACCTTTCTAATCTGTGTTTTACTTGGAATATTTTGGATATATAATGTGATACTCAAAATAGCACCAACAGCATTCAAAGAAAATGCATTACAGAAAAACAACAAAGTTATCAAAGTCCAGTGATTAGGAAAGATTTTCACTTATTTGGACAAATAGAACTTTAAAAAACCTAAAAGCTTTAAAATCACAAAAAGATGTTTTCTCATCAGTCGACTGGAACATAATTACTCGGCCTTTTGAAGGATCTTTTCCTAATTTAAACCTCAGAGATTTACAGTCTACTAGGGGGGTCAATTTCATTTTTCAAACACACAAAACAAAATAAATAATTCAAGCTCAGAATGACATGACGCTAAGGAAAGTTTCACCGACCGAAGCAAATCCCAAAGATGTACTATTTCAGCAAAGTTTCTTTCAGTTTCTGTCCCCCGCAGTGGCTCTTTTATTCCTCCAGCTTCTCTTCAGATGTGCTCAAGATCAGCAGATACAGCCGTGTGAAAGAAATCCTAGCCTTTTGCTTTTCCTCTCCAACGTCTCATGACATCACAAGTGTGAGGCATCACGCTGTGGGCGGACATGAGGTGATGAACTGCCGCCAGCTGCTGTCAGCCTCTGCTGGGGTTTGTCATTTACACACCAAGCCAACCAGTCGGGATTTGACCCGTTTCTGGCTGTTTCTCTGCATCACAGAGGAATCTCACTGTCTGCATCAGGAGTCTGATTGTTTCTATAACCTTCTTGTTGAGATTGGGTGGATATTTAGACAAAACATATTTTTAATCATTACAAAGTTCCATTTGATGATTTTTACGTGTTTGGAGATAAAATCCAAACTAAACAAAAATATCTTCCCCCCTTAAACCAATAATTGGTTGTGTCATTCATGGGGGCAACAACTGCTACTCTTCCTTGTATAATGGTTTCATTCAGCTACACTGGAGTCATTTATACAGGAAAGGTAAAGTTAAGGTCCTTACTACTTACCTCTTACTTTGATTTATGACTGGACTTTGACTTGACCACTCCTATTACCTTTGTGCCATTCACAGGCATGCAACTCAATTGTCCTTGAGCCAAAGGTCACAAATTGACAGCTAGATCCAACCAGCCAGCCAACCAACCAACTGACCAATCAGCCAAACATGGATTACTGACATCAGCTATGAAACTCTTTGCAGATGTTTGAAATGAGAGGCGCTCAGTCTCAGTCGGCTGTTGTGGACACAGTGGTGCCCGGTGATTCCAAAGGCTAACTTAATAAAAGGTTAGATCTTGTTTAAATCCACCACTGCTCTTTATGAGATCTCAGATTTTTCTAACCTTCAGAGAGTGAACTGATCCTACAAACTGCCATGGAAACTCAAGCTTCACTGCATGCTTCATGGCTGAGTGTGTCATAGGTTTTATGGTTGCAAAAGTAGAAGTGCTTTAGTTGTCTTTATTTTCAAATGCTTTTGTATCTCTTTTTTTTACAGATATTAATGATCACCAATGATCCCCACTGTGTTACAACTACTTTGCTTTCATTGCCGACTTTAACACCGAGAGTAGAATGTTAGCAAATGAGAATCAAGGCTTTAGCTTTACATCATGGCCATTATGATTTAAAAACAAAAAGATTAAATCAGAAAAACAATCAGAAGCTTGTAAGCTACTTAAAAATCCCACATTCTTATTTCCTGCAGATCTCAGCCTTTCGGTCCTGTTGGCCACAGCCAGTCACTGAGCTCAGCGCTGAATCTTATTTGCATGAGAGGTGAGGGGGCTAATGCTTTTCATAAAACACCAAACGGAAGTGATATATGTAAATTCGGATTTAGGGGATAAGGCTCCCGTCAGCTTCAATAAGTATTGTTGCCCTTGTGTGTGAGTGTGTGTGTGTGTTTGCACGGTTCCAGCCAGTCGCTGTAGGCTAAAGAAATCCATATAAATGAGCCCTTTAACTGCAATATAGGTTCAATTAAAGCCAACCTCATGACGGTATACTGAAGTGTGGTTCAGTGTGTGTTCCATATGAACATATGTTCATACACCCTGGAGGTAAATAGCTCCCCACACTTCTAAATCACACCTTGAGCCAGTGGATGACTGCAGGCCAGCAGGCTCCGTGTCCGAAGCTGATAGTGCCGCTTCACGTCTCAACCTACGTCTGGCTTCATGTCGCCCGGCATCACGTTCCGCACGGCGCCGGGGGACGGGGCACAGCACTGATAAGGCGTGGAGAGGTCAGTGCTGTGGAGAGATAGGGCGGCGACATGCAAACCAAGCCGAGCGCGACCAGCTTCTTACTCGCTTTCATTTCCGCCTCTCTGTCCTTCTGGCTGTCCTCATGTGGGCCTTGTTATCTGCCGCGGCTCTAATGTGCTTCTCTCTGCTCTTGTTTAGGTGAGAATCTGCCATTTTCGTTAAATAATTTCCCTCCCCATTGAGGTCTGCCGAGTCTTTTTTTTTTCAGAAGGAACAAAAAAAGTAAGGATGAGTCGAGGTAAAGCCTCGGCATTGATTTTACTCCCACTCCTCCGCTGCAGCTGTCCTTGAATATAAATGACTGTGTCTCAACCCACTCATGTCTGCAAGGGTCCCAGAATTCTTTATGCCCATCACTGAGAGGATCTACTTCATTTTCTGAGCTCACCCAAAGCTGCATCTCTCAAGACCTCGACATCAGCCTCATCACTCAAACTCACTCTGACACCCAAAAAGGGGAACCAAACCAGGAGAATTTGGTCCGTGGGAGCAGGTTCCTTTAATCTTTCCCCCAACCAATCTTTCAGGGCTGGGACACTTACAGTACAACTCACTCATCTCCAGCAGTGAGCTTTGATTCTCTCGCTCCCCTCTGCTGATTTTGCATAATCACACCGTAATGAGGTTGGCTGCGCTGCGCCGGCGTGGTCCTGCTGCCCAGCTAGCTTGTGCGTGCATGTTAACGGGCGGAGAAGCTGGTGAAGGAGGAAAGAGGTCTGGAGCCTTTCTACTTTGAGAGCACATTTGTTAGAAATACAATTACAGAGGCGCACAGAAGCATATCAGGCCTCACAATGATTTCTCCATTCTCCAGCCGCTGGAGCGGCTAATTTCCTTAGCAGCTAAGTACTTATAGATTGGTGTGTAACAGAAGCTTGTGAAGCCCGGCGGACGAGGGCAATGTATCGCATGATTGTTTCTGGGCCATATCTGACTTGTATTGAAGGCTGCATTAACATGTAGCACTCTGATTAAATAAACATTGAGAAGTGGGTGGTCCAACATTTACGGCAGGCACAAATAGATGCCCCCGTAAAGGTATTCACACCCCTATTTTGTCATGTTTCATGTGATGATTTGTTCAGAAACCAGCATTAATTTCCATCCAGCCCATTTTACTCTATAATCTGGAAATCAAATCCAGCTCGACCAATTGTCCTTTGAAGTCACCTTGTAACAGTAATGATTGGATTTTAGTTTAGCTTGGGGTTCATCCTGTAACCAAAAACTCACTCCATCTGTCTCAGTCACCTTGCCATTGTGTCCTTGGGCAAAACACTTCACCCACTTTGCCTGGTGGTGGAGGTCAGAGGGCTGAACGGTCCATCTACCCCTCTGCAAACCTTTAATTATTAACTTGAATAACAAAATGTCAGTTTAGAGACATTTAAACTTCTTTTGAAACAATTTTATTTCAGAAGAAGATCCTAAACTGAAACATATTCCTTGATCCTGCATGGCTCTCAGGGAAATCCATTTGTCTCCCACAGTCGAAAAACAAGCAGAGGTATAGAAGGTTTCTTGGTCTCTCTAAGTCCTGCCTAGGTGTATATGTGTGTCTAGCATTTATTTTTTTGTAGGGCCCATTTTACCAACAAATACTACGTTGTGAGGACCTACTTCTATAAATGGGCTTCCATTTCTTCCATAAGAAGAACAACTTATTTTAGGTTTAGGTTAAGTGTAGAGTTATGCATGTAGTGGTATTAGTTAGATTCAGGGTTAGGGTTTAAGTATATATTTCTGTTTCACAAAGTCTTTGTGAAACAGAAATATGTTCTCTGTGTGTGTGGGATTGCTTGTCTTGTGTGTCTAGATGTTGCCCTGTGATGGGCTGGCAGCAGAGACCTGCCAGGGTGTGCCCCCCTTCATGCCCACCTGGGATAGGCCAAAGGTATATGTACCTTCAGGATCCAGCCCACTCTAACCACTGATTGGATTTATCTTGCTGGGCAAAGATGCCTCTGAAACTACTGGGTGCAAGATGCTGGCAGATAAAGTGCTTGCGAAACCCCTCAATCAGTTGCAGTAGATGAACACATGACAGACTTATTAGACTTAAACTCCGTGTCCAAAGCTCATAGTACAGCTTCACATCTCAACCCACGTCTGGCTCTTCAAATTTATCCCTGAGTCAACAACACAATAAAATGTTAGTTTTATGACTGTCAATAAGTTTCACACATATCTACTCCTGGATATTCTGCTGAATCTTTATCCAGAAAGTTAAAAAAGAAAATCAATTCAAGTTTACAGGCTGATCAAAATCTGTGTAGATTTTTGAACGGGCGTCACAATTTTCCAAAGATTGCGACTTACAGCAATTAACTATTGTAATGTTCACATTATTGCTTACTCAATTCCCTTTTGGGTGTTTTTACTCCCAGCTCAACTGTATCAATGTTGTTTCACAGCCGCTAAAGATGTTGTTACAAATGTGGTTTTAAAATGGTGTGGGACACTCATTATACCACTCAGTCATTAACAAACACTGGGATGCTGGCATGAATTATTTGGTGTCCCTCGCAGGCCTTCTCGGGATATTCAGGAGGAGGGGTGTTGCTGAATCAATAGCCATAAGGAGCCCGGCTCCCGTTTGCTTTCAAGATCTACAGCCGAAGGAGCCAGTCATCAAAAGTTAATGAGCTATTTAGACCACGCTGTTTCTCCGGCTCTCTGCTGAGAAAACACTGCCGAACCGAGGAGAACAGAGGCCCCGGCACATGTGTGGATGTGTTTTGTATGCTTTATGCGTCTCCTATCTACAGAGGGAGATCGGCAGCCGAGCCAGAACAAAGCAGTGGTTATCATGAATGTGCAGTTGTTGGCACATTGTTCGCTTCAAATGCTTTACATGGGTTGCAACCCTTTTATTCAGCCGGTTATGGACAAAACAGAGCTGCTTTTTGACGGTTCAGCTGCTCAGACTCGGCAGCGTGTCATTCCAACTGCATTTATGATCTTAATCCAACTTTTTTCCTCTTGCTTTTGAGTTTCAAGTGAGAAACGATGCACATCAAATAAAACCGCACTAGCAATGCTCTCCTTTTGCTCCACCCTTCCCTTTTTTTTACCCACGAGGCATGATGCAGGCAAGCCAACATTTCACCTATGAATGTCTTCCTGGATGCCGGCCTTGTTTAGGAAATAGCACTACAACATTTAGAGGAAGAGAGCTTTATTCCCAGAAGGCCATAGCAAAGATCTTAACCAAAGATTTAAGGTTAATTACCTCCGAGAATTAACCTTAAAATTAAACATCACCCAACAGAGTAGTAAAATACAACCCACCTACATACATATGTGTATATATAACCCAACCCTTAAGTTCCATTTGCTTTAGAACAAAAGTTTTATGTAAAGTGAACATTGTGGTTCAAAAATCTGCCCGACCACCATGTCAATCAAGTAGAATTGAAAGGTTGAATCAAAGGGAAGTGAGTCAAACAGAACACTGATTTATTTTTCCAGGGTGGACCCCAGTTGGTGGTTTTATCTTCACATCAACATCCAACTCTGTTTGAAAACCCCCAGAGGACGTCAAACACACTAGTGAGGCCCAATTGGTCAACTTTAGTTGTCTGGTCTCTACCAGGCTGCCTTGATGGTTACCTTCCCCTAACCTGGAGGTTTTCCCAAAAATATTGATACACTTTGTCCACAGCTTATCTTGCTGTGGACAATAACTCGGATGTCCTAGCAGTTTTCAGTTCTTAAATCTCCGTGGCTTCCTGATTGGTTCCTGAACATCTTGATTTCCTTTTTATCAAGGGTGTCTGCTTAGGCTCTTTTTCCAGACCTTGTCAAAGAGTTGAGACATCTAAATAATTTGTATTTATTGTTGATGATTTTGAAGTAGAGATGGTTTATTGCTGCCAGAACAAAGTGAACATTTTTCTATGACAGAATTTAAAGCGCACCAAACATAGCCAAAAGTGACAAAAAGAACAAGATGACAGAGATGTTAGAGTGCACATGATATGTAGCTTTAAGGTCGAAAAAAAAAAAAAAGAATTCTCAACTTACTGGCTAAAATATTAATTAGAAATTAAATTTACGATCCATTTTAGTCTGCAGGAGAGTGAAAAACATGCTTTCCTGGCCGGAACCCAAGAGGGATGTTCATCGGTCACTGATGAGCACTCTCCACAGGACTGGAGCAACAGCCACTGAATTATTGAAGATCACAGTGTCCCTAAGGTGAGGCGCTGCATGGAAGTCTTCCGTCTTCGGGCCTGACAAAGAGAGAAGAAGGCTCGATGAAACATGGTGGGGCGCTTACAAGCCATCCGTCACGGTCCCTCCCCGCTCACATGGAGACGGGATTGGATTTCCGACCGGCGGGGATTTGTTGTGTCAGGAATGAGAGAGGGGATTGAGCAATCTCTCAGCGAGATGGTGTGATAAGAGTAGCAATGATTGTTCCTGGAGTTTTCTAAGTATAACATGTTAATTATCTGCTTGTATAGATATTTGCTGTGACATGCATATTTGTGCAAGTTATAGGTGTGAGGCTGGGGGGCTTCAGCCTGACCCAGCGCACCAGTCCTAATATCAAGTCTCCTCTGGCGCCTACATTATACTGGCCTTTTCCTCAAGCTGCACATGAAACACGAAAACAAGCCCAAGCTTTTGATTTAGACATTGAAGTTTTGCGCTGACACACAAAGAAGTGAGTGATGTGGTAAGACGGGATGAGTTATTTGTATTTATGATGGCAATGTTGTTTCTACATGATTTAAAGGGGCCTTGCAAAAGTTTTCCTCTCCACTTTTGTCACTTTAGAACACAATTTGGTGAAATATGTTAAGATTTTATATGACACAATGACACTTGTGAATAATAGTGAAGTGGACATCAAACAATGTTTTCCAAAATGTTTTAACAATGGGACAAAACAAGTGTAGTGCATTTATAATAACAGGTTTACCCCTTTACTGTAATACCCATATATAAAATCAATGCTTTTTCATACTTATACTGACTAAATAATCTTTTTATTTAAAATTTTTTTGAATTACTCTACATTCAATCCCACTTAAAATGTTTTAAATTACGCAATTAAATTGCACTTTTCAAATGTCAGATATGTAATTTATTATGCTCCTGACTATTGAAGTGAGAGTGAACATAATATTATCCTTTGGTGCTTAGACTTTTTATTTTCTTTTTTGATCGTTTCTTTATTGTTTGTTTTCTTACATCATGTCATTTTAGTGTATTCCTTGCGTTAATTCATTAATCTGATTCTTTGTGTTTTGGATTTGCTCCATTACATTAATATTAATACTTATCCCTGTTAATGTTCAGATACCCCTCTGCCCCCTTTCACTTTACTTTTCTGTTTGCTTTTCACTTCACCTCAGCTTCCATTCTGGTCCCCATTCCAGCTGTTAGTTGTTTCCTCATTTGTCTCTCCCTGCTCCCTTCCACAGCTGCATCTGCTTACCTGTAATTAGCTCTTCTGGTTTTTAGTCTCTTGCTATTTTTGTATTGAAAGTCTCTACCATCAAAAACACACTAGTTTTCCTTTCAAAGGAGATGTGTAAAGAGGAAACCTTTGCTCTCTACTGCCATAACCTTATAGCTCTAATTCATGGAAGATAAAGCAAAGAAGGTGCTTTATCAATGAATTCTTCAAGAAGAAATTCTAAATTCTAAATCAAACAAATTTTTCCATAGCTATTGAGTATAAAGCAACTCTCTGTGAAGCTTAATGTGTAAACCCTGTAATTCCCATATTATCTTAATTTTTTGAAATGCTTTGTTCTTCTTTTCCTTTTAAGAATTCTTTATTTTCCATCTAATTTCTCCCATATTTCTACACACGTTCTCTTCTTTTTGAACACCCGCAGCGAACTAGACAAACACGAGCGCAAACACCTTTCCCCAGCTCCCCCGCCGCCCCACCTCCATATCCCATGTGGGTAGTTGCATCAGGAGCCTCTGACTGTTGTCATGGAGTGAAACATCCCCCAAAGGCCTCGGCGGGATCACGCAGCCTTGCCTTTGCCTCCAACAGGCGACGTTAAAAAGCACCCTGCCAAGCTGCCAGCTGCTTTCCACAGGTGTTGTCAACAGGCAGAGGAAACAAGGAGGGGAGGCAGGGAAACAAACACAGACAGACCCTCGTCCTACAGATGCTCACCGTGTTGGGTGCGTGTTCTCGGCACGGCCCCTGCTTACTTTCGCAGTCTACAGCTGCATCGCTACTGATCGCGTAGCAACCCCAGCTGGCGTCATCATCGGTACCCACAGGAGATTTGGCAGCACACAAACACTGGCTGCATTGATGCACAACCAGCAGGCTACAAAGAAAGCTGGCGCTTGGTCTAAAACAGCACTTTCACCAGTCAACTTAAGTGTCTTAAAAGAGATCAAATGCTCAATCTGATGGTTTGATCCACATTGTTGGACAGATATGAGGAGACAGTATTTGTCACTTCAGAGAAACCAGACACAAAACACAGCCCAGGTTCATCTTGGAATGTAGCAATGGAAAAGCATGCAGAAACATTGCAGGAGAATCAAGAGTCAACAAGAATCGATTCTGATCGATGCTTGTTGACTCTTGAGTTTGAGTTGCAGTGTATTCAAACTCAGTTACAGGACTATTAAAGCAATGTGTCTTGTACACCACCCATTAGAGGTTTCCTGAAATTAGCTAAGAGAACTAAGGATCTCTGGCAACACCCTAGAGTCCCTGAAAAGGACTTAGTAAATGTATGATGGATGTTTTGAAGCAGAGGGCTTGTTTTAATTTTAGACCAAAATTGCAACCTCTGAAGAAGACACTGAGGGAAACCTTCATCAAATGATTGTAGGATTTCTCTTTTGTCTTTGTCAAATGTACCAAAGAACACTCAACAATAAGATGAGGCAGAAGGCCATAGAGAATGTTGCACTAAGACAGGACCAGTCCATTGTGGAGGAATCTCCGGTCTGCTTGGCATTCACATATGAACCACACCAGAGTTCAGTTCGACTGAGCCAAGACCGAGATTTGTAGGAGGACCAGGTGTTGCTTTGGTCTGCAACAGAGCATTCAGAGCTCCAAAAGCAAACTGGAGAAAATCAGCTGGAGTTGAATTAAGGCCGACTGACCTGGCTGGTTTGAACAGACCTGCTGAAACATTAACATTACTGTGTCTGTGAAGTGGACAGAAGTGTTGTTTTTATAATCCGAAAGTTTCTTCTGGATGGGAGATGATTTTGACCACTAACGTCAAAACCTTTTGTCCTGAGGGGCAAAATCCCCCAAAACTCCAGCATCCAAATCTTCAATCTCTATGTAAATATTGCTTGATGTGTGGAAAAGCATGTAGGAAATCTAAAGTCAGGCCTTTGTCACCACAAGATGATAGAACCATCTAAATCTTTACTTTAAAGGAAGTCACATATTCAAAGTAAAGGATCAGACTTTGTCTAACAGAAGGCAGAATGCGTGTGCAGCACAATTAAAGAGCAGGGACAAATACATGCAGACAGACTGGAATCAGCAGTCAGCTAATGGTCAGAATGGGGCAGTCTGCTTCCTGAATTGTTAATAAACCCTCTCTGAGATGGAGGGTTTGATTGATTGGTGCAGACCTGTAACAATGTGAGCTTTATTTCTGCTCTCAAACTCATTTACCTTTTCTGTCTCTCCTGTTCAGATCCTCCTTCTGCAGCTTTATCAGCAGCGGCTCCCAAAAAGCCTCGATGAATTGTCTCTGAATGTTGAAGCGCAGCTATGGAGTCCAAACAGAACATCCATCACTGGTTCTCACCAGGAAGAGTCATTTTTACGTGGCTGTTTGCACACTGTAGATTTTTATCAGCTTCTATTTGAATGGCTGTTGTGGACGATAACCATCTATGTGTGTGTGTGTGTGTGTGTGTGTGTGTGTGTGTGTGTGTGTGTGTGTGTGTGTGTGTGTGTGTGTGTGTGTGTTTTTGTGTGTATTCTGAGATGTTCTAAATGGGTATGCATGTCCACTATGCTTTCTTTATCACACCCGACTTCAGGATAGCAATCGGTTTTTGCTTGTGCTCTTGCCTGGTAGATAATTATCACTCGGTATGTGTGTGTGCATGGTTTTTCTATTTGTCTGTGAGTCACGTCTCAGACAGACAGGTAAACACACTGCCTCTCATCTTGTTGACTTCACCTAAGCTTCCAGATTGTATTTTGACAGCGCCGATCGTCTTGTACCAAATCCTGGCATCCTGCACCAGACACGACGCCTCCAGGATCTTATTAAACAGAAACGGGATACAGGAGTGAACAAGTGGCGCAGAATAAAAATGCACGTGCAGCATGGAGTAGAGTACTCTTTATTAGAAATGACTGCCTGTTTTTGTACAGGAAGGTCAGTGTGGATAAGGGGAAAGACAGAGATGTTTAGCAGCAAAGTGCTTTCTAATGTGTTGTCAAGGCCGAAACGAAGACGATAAGATAGCGATCCCTGGCAGCTGTGTGAGTCTGGTTGCCAGAGAGCTTCTCCGGCTAATCTATGCACACCAGAGATGGGGAGCCGAACAGCCAGAGATTGTTGAGATGAGTGTGAGGAAATGAAAACGGTCAAAAACAAAAGAAGAACAGTATCCTGGTGGAATAGTCTTGATTCACCCAGAGAGTGAATCTTATTGAGTGAGAAAGGCTGCTGAACGGGCCTATCGAAAGCTGTGTCTTTCTACTTTTGAGAAATGCATCTCCTCCTGCAGTCTAGTGTCTCTTTCCTCTCCTCCTCACCTGCTCACCAATACCTTCTCTCATTTCTTTTCTTCAAGCCTCCTGAGCTAAGGCCAATCTATCTGCTTGCTATCCATCCTCTTCATCCCCATCTTCTTCTTTTCTCCCATCACTCCTCTATCTCAGCTGCATTTTTCCCCTCTCACCTTGCCGTCTCGTTTCTCCCTCCCTCACCCTCTTTTAAAAAGCCTGTTGCTGATCCATCAGCCTTGCTGCTGGAGTGCGATCCCACTCCTTTCTCACGGCAAGTGAAGTCTTTCTCCGAGGAGGAAGGTAGCCTCTACTCCACTTCGATACCAGCCAGTTATTAATTACTCCCCAATTCCTCATCTGTCTGCAGAGGGAAGTAATTACGTCGCGGCCCTTTTCTCCCCCTTCGCCGGCATCAGAAATGACGCGATAACCAGAAACCCAAATTACTCCCGCTGATGAGACAATCATTGAGCGAGAGAGAGCAGGCCGAAGATTTTTCAGCCTCACTGTGCTTCGCCCCGTCAGAGTAATGGTGCCTTGATTCAGTCTGGGATGTCTTCCCGACATATTCGCCGGGCGTTTCCAATTTCCTTCTCGCAAAACACTAGAAGATGGGTAGGGAGAGATAGGCAGAATGAATTAAACACGGATTTTCCCTCTGTCTTTCTGTTTTTTTCCTTTTCCTTCTCTGCTTCTCCTTTTTTTTTGCTCCTTAGAAGAGAGAGCAATCATGAGTTGTTTCCAGCTCCAATCAGCGTTTTGCAGCTGGAGAGGAGTGATGATGGAAGAGGAACATTAGCACCGGATCCTCATCTGCCTCTGAAGACAGAATGAAGGAAGAAGTAAAAAACAATTAAAGATTCTTTTCATTTTCGGGCTTTCTGCGTGTTTTTCTTCAGACACACTGGTGTACCTTGATATATTCTGACACTTCCTTCGATTAATGTGTGGAATGTACATCAATAAATAATTTTTCCACTATGTCTCTTGAGATTAAGAAATAGAAGATCCCTAAATGTGGAATTTAGCAACAATTAAGTATTTTAGGTCAGTCCTGCTAAACTACTTTGGTGCAAACAAATCTGAATTCAATATTAAAACATTGTACTTTATACTTTTGAGTAATTTTATCATGAACAATTGTGTTCTTGTGTAAAATTTCTGGATTCTATACCCACTGAAAAACAAACATGTTTTCCATGTTTGTTTTTCGACTGAAACTGCATGTGCCTGCAGTTTCGGTTAGTTTCATAAGTTTTATATTGAAAGAAATTGATCTGGAAACATTTTTTGTATGCAAGTATTTTTTGTTACTTACATAAATTAT
The DNA here is from genome assembly GCA_903067075.1 of Micropoecilia bifurca. Taxonomy (NCBI): domain Eukaryota; kingdom Metazoa; phylum Chordata; class Actinopteri; order Cyprinodontiformes; family Poeciliidae; genus Micropoecilia; species Micropoecilia bifurca. The sequence continues at coordinate 12,970 of CAEGAF010116213.1, forward strand.
TGGCATTGTGGTCCCTAAAATGGTCCACTTAACTTTATATTTAAGTCCATCGGATTATGTAATTTTTACATATTAAATGGCTGGTAATTTGAGCACTTCAGTAGACTTTTTACCAAATACCTTTTTACTCTTACTTGAGTAATTTCCTGGATGGCTACTTTTTAGTTTTATTTGAGTATAAAATATGTTGAAGTGGTGCTACTTTTACTTGAGTACAATTTGTGGGTCCTGTCTAAGTATCTCTGCTTACAAGGTCTTAATATCATGTAAGGTCACATCAGGTCAGGCCTTTTGACTAAGGCCCTTTCAAACTGCATCCAAAGTCAAGGACATTTTTAATTCAAAACACTAAAATACAATAACACAATTAAGTTCCAAATCAGTTTTGAAGCTATGCGGGTCATGAGTATTTTTTTTTTCCACAAATGACAATGAAAAGAGAATATGTAATCACATTACATGGTGCGTCACCACACCTTTCCAACAGTGCCAATTAGCATATTTGGCACTGATGAAGGTCACGGATGAAGATGGCGGTCGTAACTTGTGACCTGCGTGATCCTGGCTATTTGAGGGTCAAATATAATTCATAGTAGATCCAGATTGTGGCAGAATTGGTAACAGTTATTCAGAGCATAGATAAAATAAAATTCTAATCTCATATAGTGTTTATTTGTTGTTTGAGATGCAAATTTAGGCAAAAGCAAGTTCAAAATTGCTGTCGGCTGCAAGCAACCAACAACCAGTTAAACATTTTGCTAACACCATGAACATTAGGGCCTTTGTTGATGTGTAAAGATCTGGTTTTAGTCATGCTAATGCCCAAACACACCAAGTTAAATCCTGTCATTTTTTTCTACAATGAAACCAAAATTCTGCTTCTGAATGGATCTAAAATGTAGCATAGTGTCTAAGAAGTGTAGACTGCTCCCTGATCATGTGTGAAGATCTTCAGATCTCTGTTAGTATTCATTATTAGAACTTTCTTTAATGAGGGTTTGTAGACACACTTTCCAGACAAGACATTTCAGAAAGCATCAACCTTATCTTCACACCAAAGCTGTCAAACCGCTGTTTAAATTAAGCAAAGGAAAATAAAACTAACTAGCTGGAGGAGATTTCTATATTGTATTACAGCAGCTGTCAAGAGCTTATTGATTGGCTATAGTGGATAAGGGTGGCTCCATTTCTGCCAGGCATGTGTACATTTGACACATGCATGTATTCAAGAGGTGTAGTCACAGAGCTGTGCATGAGGTCTCACTTAATTTGTTCTACAACTTCCCCTGCTTGGCTTCTCAGAGACTCTTCAGTCCAGGGGGATCGGGATCCTTATAGTCTTTTTTTTTTACAACCACTGGCTAATGTTGCCATGGGGGAATGTAGCAGGGCCATAACGAGACGATCTCATTCCATATGCGGAGGATATGAAGGGGAATTTGTCTGCTTCAGCAGTGACAGAAGCAATCTGTACTGTGGGTTAGCTCCAATGAGGAATCAGTAGGAGGAAAAAAAAATCAGTGTATTCAGGATTATGGTGTAGAAGCCCATTGAAAATCTAATGGACTAGTCGCATCAAATAGACTTGGTGGGAGCTTGCATGTAAGCCACCAAGCACACAAACTCACACCCCGAAAGAGAAGCCATTACCAGCAGGAGTTGGGCCATTACTCTCTGTCCAGTATCCCAGTGTGTGAGCCCCGGTCCTAATGTCTCCAGTCCCAGAGGGGGTTTCACCGCAGTTTGCTCTTTCTGAATAATTATCAGTCAACCTTGTATTAAATGCAAAGGCCATAAAAAAACTATGATACTTTATTGTGCATATTAAGCACCTATGAAGTGGAAGGAAGGCCACACAGAGACGTGTGGGGGCTTGATTTAACAGCTTTCCAGTGAAAACATTTTTGCAAAGCTAAAATGCTGTAATTTGTTGAAGTAAGGGATTGAACTAAAGAGTCTGAACCAGAATAGCTCCAGTTATTGGAACAAAAACCAGGGGAAAAAAAATTCACAGTTCATTTTGAAGGCTTAATTTTCTATGGAGTTTGATTTGTTTCACAATTATTCAATCAAAAAAAAAAATCATCTCAAACAAAAAAAAAGTTTCAACCAAAATAAAATCATCTCAAACAAAAAAAAGTCATAAAAACTATTTAATCATGAAAATATTTTTTTACGAAACAAAAACATTTTTAAATATTTTTTTTTTGATTGAAGTAACTAATTTTTTGATTGAATCTCTTTTTTTTGGTTGAGTGTATTTTTTTTGGTTGAGTC
>CAEGAF010116214.1:0-16295 GCA_903067075.1 Micropoecilia bifurca
GTGAATTTGGCACCATGTTCACGTTCCCGGCCCCCCCCCCCCCCCCCAGCCCCCCATTGCTTTTATCTCAGAAGTAAGTTAAAGTATTTTTTTAAACATAATTTTATTGTGATTCAAGAAAATTCTGAGAACAAATAAAACTTATTTTTTTCTGAAATTACTGTCCTCTTTCTTTCTTCCTTTCTGCTTCCAGTCCGCGTCTGTCTCTGCGACGCTGCTGCTCGTGTTGCGCTTTGCACTGAAGTCCATGTACAGTCAGCCTTGCCTTCCTGAGCAGCGCAGCTCCCAGGGCCTTTCATCTGAGGTTCAGCGGCCGCCTTTTTCTTTCTCACACAGATGAATGTGTTTGAGTGAAAGAGCCGGAATGGCTGTCACTTCTCCTGGCACGGCGGAGAAACAAACAACCCCCCACCCCTCCCACCACCACCCCTCCTCACTCCTTTAAGGAAGCTGGCGCAGGCGCCTCCCATCGGACACAAACACCACAGAGTCAGAAGCACAAATAGCCTCAAAAGCTAAACGCTTCTCCCTTTCATGCAGAACGCTGGGCTCGACTGGTCCCCTCACGCACACAGAGACACACAAAGTGGAGAGGTGCAGAGTAAATGACATACTCGAGCTCGACCGAGGTGCGCTCATTGTTGTGGATTCCCCCCACCAAAATGACGAGAGAGAGTGAGAGGAGGAGGAGGGGAAAAAAAAGTGTTAGAATTTCACTAATCCCTCAAAAACTCAGCATCCTTCCCTGCTGGTGCTTTTGCAGCAAGGTTCTCAATATGGCTCCCATACAGCAACTTGCCAGTTCTGTTTATTCACCTCAGTAGGTAATGTGCTGCTAGGAGGAGACATTTCCAGGTACCTCCTTTTTTTTTTTTTTTTTTTTTTTTTTTTCTTTTTGTCTTTTACAGCCAAGACGCTTCAAAACAGGAGCAGGTGTACCATCAAAGTGCAATTATCCGCACACAGAACACAAAGAGACCAGGAGACACACACCGGATAATGTTGCTGATTTTCTGCCCATGCATTCACAGCTTATGTGCTTCTTTGCACACGTGAAAAAGAGAGGAACATGTGACAAGATATGCAGAGATGACTTTTTTTTTAAGTGTAGCACCTTGATCTCCACAGACATACTTGTTAGACTTCCTCTTCTATTCAAAGCAAGCAAGGGTAAGGAAACTTCCAATTTCCTCCCACCTGTAAACATGCTGTTTTACCTTGAGTCCTTTGATGTTCACACAGGCCAGGCCTGTGCCCCCCTGGGGGCAACTCTGCAAAGAGGTGACTGGGTGGTGTGTGCATGCTATTTATTTATTTATTTATTTTTTATGAGAATGCCGTGTAACGGAACAAAAAAACCTCGTGGCACTTTACATGTCTCGTTTTCTTTCAGGAAAATCCAAGGAAAGTCCACAGTAAGCTTTTGATCAAAAGGGTAGTTCCACAAAACTGCATGAGAGGTTCTGTTAAAAAGGGTCTGCAGAGCTAATAACATACTTGATGTTAATTCTGTGCTTTCCATGAGTTTATATCCAGACCAGATCGTCTCAGAGACTGAAGCTAACAGGTAGCAGGTTGGGAATCAAGACCAATGAGGACTTTTACCATCAACTCCAGGGTCTAATACCCCACAGCAGTTCCTGCAAACACTTTCTGTTTGTCCATTTGCATTGAACAATTACTGGCAGAGAGACTTATATTTTTGCAAGGGAAATGAAGAGTGGAGGCTGTGCACCAATGATGAGCTTCCCATATGAAACTTGTACTCAGAACAGAACATGGCACAGATGTGTCCAGTCAGTCTTACTGTTCACCATCATGTGGGGATGACATTTACCCTTAGCCCCATCCAGGCTTCCACCCCCACTTCTCATTTAGTGAACCGGCACTTCAAGTATTTAAAAAAGTTGCAGATTTCACCACTACTTTAAAACTTTTCACATAGATATTTAATATAAATTAAATGTATAAAAAGGATACAGCTACCTTGTAGTGTGACTCAATGATACTTGACTTTGGACTAACATACATAATAGTTATATCAGTATGATGGCTTAGAAGAAAATGCATTCAATAAGATATAGGGATTATTGTGTTCTTTCATATGCCAATGTAAAATATGATAGTCAATAGCTTCTTGTCAGCTGAAAATTAGAATTTCATTGTGCTACTTGCTGTGTTAATGTTCTGTAGTGTTTGAAAAATTGTTCAATTGTTCACAATTGTAAGAAACAAAATTTGATCAGATTAAGCGGCCCACCCCCCAATTGGTGTCAACCATCTTTTTATTTAAACCCCAGGGATTTTTTTTGCTCTGATTTTTTTTTAAAGAGTAGCACTCCTCTGCCCCCTCTTCAAATCACAACAAACGACTCTTGACACAAGATTAATACAAAAAGCCAAACAGAATAGGAACTTTTATAAGAACCACATTTTATTGATTTTTTGTTGTTGTTTTGCACTACCTTGTTTTCTTGTTATATCTTGTTGATTTATGCAAAATGAAGATGCTTAGAAAGTTGCAGGTAAGATATTGACTGCTTGTATCTGTCTGACAGAACCTCACTTCAAAAGTCCCGAGCTGTCCGTTAAAAACGATATAAGACAAAGTCGGAATGTGTGAGTGTTTCTCGAGTGTCAAGAGTTTCTAAAACGGACTGAACAAACCCTGAATGCTAAACAACGAATTACACGTTCAACTTTGTGAGACAAGAACACCGTGTTTGTTTTTGAAACGACGCACTAAGAACAGAGAATCCAGATGTAGACCGTGTGAGGAAGAAGAGCCTGATGTGACTCCAAATGGGCTCATCTCGTCTCATGTGAAAGTCTGATCAGATGAGATTCAATGCTTTGTGTTTTTTTTATTAGTAAAGACAGCACTGATGGCCCATAATTCCCCCAAATTACACAAGCGGCACTTGATTTGTTTTCTCTCACAGTGACAGCAGACTCAAAGGGCACTGGTTAAAAATCTTATCCCGACATAAGAATCTAATCTTTAAGTCACGGCAGATCAACTCGTCTAGTTGATCTCTCTATTTGAACATCTATTGTGACAGATTTAAAAGGGAGAAAAAAAAGTTTCAGAGGAGACTGTTGTTGGTACGACAAAAACAATTCGTACTTGAGAGCCGAGGTGTTCCTGTGCCCCTCCGCTGTCACTCACGTTCAACTCCGGAGCGGTAAGACAACAAAACTCCCCGCTGATATTTAAATTTATACGACGTGACACAGGAATGAGTTGAATACGCCCCCCTACTAGTTCTACCATGCACTCACACAAACAGACAGACGCTCTCTGGCCTCCCAACCTCCTATCCCCATCACATGTGCTTTCTCATTTTCTGATTTCGTTTATTGATTTCACTACCCCCCCCCCCTCTTCAAATCACACCAAACGACTCCTGACACGAGATTAATCCAAATGAAGACACAGCTTCCAGTTTCACTTGGAGGTTATTTAATTTCTCGTGCGCTGTGACGTGACTGTGTTGAACGTTGGACGTCGCAAAGCGCATCGGTGGTAAAAGGCCGTCTGACTTCCGCACGCTGTTGCCTAATGAGACAGAAATGAAACGGGAGAGAGATGAAACCGGCTGCAGGCCCCATGATGCAGACGATATTCAGTAAGTCATTATTGCTCTGATCTTAACCGCGGTTTTTTGTTGTTGTTGTTTTTCCCCCCCAGCGCTAAACCGTTTCTCTCCTGAGGGTTCTGGTCACCAGACGAGAGAAAGAGAAGTTGGTGAAAGCTTTGCCGCATGTAAATCAGCACATTTGATTAGAATATTTCTGTTGAAATAAAAGTCCACTTGGTCGCAGCGGCAATTTTAGGTGATATGTTGTGTATCCTGACTTATCCTGGAATGCCCTCCTTTATTATATTTGAAGAGCTCTGCTGCGGTTTCTTGCAGGTTTATCAGTGTTAGCCTTTCTCAACAGGGCGCCACTCAGACTGCACCCCATAGACACTGTCAGATCTCTCAGAAGAGGCCAGACTTGCTTACCTCCAGTTCCTGAGTTTAGTGAGCTGGAAGGAGCTAATTTGATTGACTTTCACCTCCTTCTTTTTCTCTCTCGCCTGTATCTCAGTCCCCTGACAGTGCCAGACTTTTCTGCTCACTGAGTGTATTGACAGGCAGTCAGTTAGCACCTGACATGTCAATGTCCAGTCTGCTCGAGTCTTGTTGGATTCCGGGTGTTTCTGTGTATTTTTCGTTGATGGAGCCGATACGCTTGGCCGTGAAACAGATTATTCTCCATGTTTCACAAGTATGCAGGTGTAGCTCGGCATTTTGGTGCTGATTTGTCTTCATTTATTCGAGCTTTGATCACACGGTGCCTGGAAGCTACAAGAAAAGTATCTAGACTCCTTAAACTTTTTAATATTTTACCACATGAAAAGCACAAATGTCTTTATTTTTGGATTATTATGTTACCGGCTCCAAAAACAAACATCAGCTCCTAAACCTAGCTGATAACCCACAATAAAATACAGCATAAACACTTCCTTTCAGAAGTCATTTAATGTGTAAGAAGAGCCCCCTTCTGAGTAATTCATTCTCATACCAACAATAATAGTAATAAAGGTGACCTTCATACTTTGCCAAGCTTCACATTCCAGGTCTCTTACTTACCTCTGAAGGCTATTTGGTTGTGTTTAGGATTTTATTGTGGAATACAATTTGTTGAGCAAAATTAATTAATAAACTTTTCAAAGCTTTATTTTGAAAAAGACTCAAGAAATGCAGTTAATCATGTATTTAGCATTTATTCTTTCTTGCATTGTTACTCCTCCTCCATATGAAGCTGCCAACAGAATGAGCTGTCCACCTTCAGATTAAAACGAAAGCAGCATGCTTCACTCAGCAGAAATATACAACAGTGACACATAATACTTATTTATTGCACAATTTTACTCACTTTGAATTTAATGCCAGGGAGTTTTTTTGTTTCTTTCCCCAAGTTAAGCATCAGGCCACAAAAACGGAAAAGCGTTTTTGTGTTTAACATCTACAGAGTGTCTCTTTTCAACTATAGCGAGTGAGTTTTAGATTTTCATAACGTCCATTACTCATCCCGTCTTAAGAGTTTAGGCAGGTGTCAAATGGTTGGGATATATGAGACTGTCAGACTAAATTAAATTTGTTCATCAACACCTCTGCTAGAAAGAATCGAACGCATTTGAACAGCATTCAGAAATCCCAACAACTCCTTGGTTAGACCAAAGCTATACCAATAGATTCTATTGTACAAATCAAAACACGAAGTTACCTTTCTGTATGTATGAACAATGTCTCAGTTAGAGAAAAATGAGAGGAAAATCGTTCTCCAATAGCAGTGTGAAGATTCACGTGCCACAGAAACTATCGATGAAAACGGTTTATTTCAAAAAGACGGCACCAATAAGATCCAACCAATACCACAGCAGTAAAAAACTCTACAGTAATGAGAGTTGCTAAACCTAGTCTTTGGTCAAAACATGCTACAAACAATGGAAGTGCATAAACACCCATTTTCATGTGTATTTCCAGTTTGTCTGTCTTTATTTTTATTTAGCCCAGAAAAATATATCAGAAATGTGACTTTCAGCTTCAACATCCTGTTCAACTCGCCCATAACCAGACTGGTTTGACCAATTTAATCAGCCCACACAAATTTTCAGCCCCATTTTTTTTTCTGATAGTTTAGGCCAGGGTTCCACAACCTGCTGTGCCAGAGCCGCATGTGGCTCTTTAGCTCTTCCTCAGTGGCTGGAAACTGCATAAAGCTGAACAGCATTTTTTGAAAATAAGGATGATTAAAAAAAGTTATTTTCATGCAACATGTGCATGCAAGGGATAGTTGTCATTTTGTTCATTCACTTTATTTAATTCTTTAAATCAGTTTTCCTTGTATTTATAAAAGTGCATTCAAAAAAACTTTTTTTTTACATACATTTATCATTTGAAAACACCAACAAACTAAATATGTTTTTTAAAACCATATGGAAAATAAACTTATGTTACACTGAGAGGCAAACAAAGCTGGTTTAGGTTTTGGTCGGGGATCATAGAAGATTTCAAAATGGCGGCCAAGTCAGTCTCTGCCATAGACATAAGAATAGACGCCTCATGGACGGCTCCCGCCTATTGTCGCTGACGAGATTTAGGGCGGCCATCTTGGAGCGGTACACAGCTGCACTCAGTATTATGTGTTTAGCAGGCACAATGAAGTATCAGCGCATTTAATCGATCGTGTTTTTCAGCCGAGGATTTCTAGCTTCAGAGAGATTCAGCAGCTGAGATTGAGTCCAAAATCCAATGTGAGATTCATCCTGCTGCAGTGAATCTGTCTCTCTTTAAAGATATTTCCCTCTTCTTCCTGACATTGTGTCTTTATGAAAACTTCTAAAAAAAAATGGAAGACTATCTTACTTTTGACAGAGTAAAATAATTACATATTAATAATAATCTTTACCACCTGTGTAAACTTTGCTGGTGAATGTTATAACACATAATATAAGTTTTGGAATATATGTTAAAATGTTTCATTTCTAATATAGGCTCTTGTGTCAGATAATCTAAGTCAATGTTAGGTTAGAGAATAATTATTTTTTTTAGATTTACAGGATCTCAGTTATCCTTCATATCGGGGCTGAACCCGTATTACGCCAAGCACTGTAGCTAATATTAGCTGGTATCTGGCTGGTGGACATAAATACAGTAAAGTAATATTCTAATCACAAAATATACACAATAATATGTCCATCTTACTTGTGAAATGTTGTTTGTGGAGCCTCACATCAATAGTCCATCGATCCGAACAACAATATCCCTCAGTTCTGAGGCATTTTCTGCTGTTTTGATTGAAAAAAAATAGGAGGGAGGACCGCTCCAAGATGGCCGCCGCATTTCCTGCTCCGGAGCAGCCGGTGCAGGAATTATGTCTATGGTCTCTGCCACATCAAGCAGTCGCCAATGCATTGGTTACGCCCCGCCTTCCCTTTTTAAATTGACCAATCACCTCAGCCGTCCAGAGTGTGGAGTTGTGGGGAGGGAGGAGGAAATAGAAAACAAAGTTAACTTTCACAGAAAATAAACACAATTATTTATCAATAATAAAATATCAGGGAAACATTTTATGCAAGAAAATGCACAATTCACGAGTCATTTTATTTGTTTAATTACTTTAAGCTTCAACCAATCAAACTCAAGCTCTTATCACTGCACTTCCTATAACAGAGCTGGGTTTGAGGCGGGCCTTCCTCTTTAGCAGGCACTCAAGATGGCTGCCACAAACAACGCTCCCACAAGGGAACAAACACTTCAACCACACATATGCACACAGAATGTTCAGTTACACACTCTAGAGTTTAAATAAGGTTTGAGAAAAACGTATTGCTTCTTAATAATTTCATAAGCTAAAGCTATCTATTACTGAATGTGTGTAGATTTTGTGAGGGCAAAAATATTCTTTTGAACACAATTTTACATAGGTCAGTCTAAGAAAATGAATGTTAGTTGAAAGGAGACAGCTTCAGCTATAGTTTAATGTTAACTTAGGACAATTTTTAAAAAGACACATTATATCTTAGAAGAGATGCATAAAAGCATTTAATGTGAAAATAATTTTAAAATTGTATACATGATTTTTTTAAATCAGATACCTCGCCCTTCAAAGCATTTGCAGAACATTCGCTGTGTTGCAGTGCTTTTTGAAATCAGTCTCACATTTTTCATTTGCGATTTCAATTACTTTTTTGAAGGTTGCAAGAGCTCAGTAATCATTTAATTCTACAAACATCCAGTAACTAGAGGCGTTTTGCTGACAGATGGAGAGCACAGTATCTACATGCCAGTGCTTAAGTGACAAAAAGTGTCAAGGTACCACTTGTTTGTCATTGTGCTTTCATTCATCTTTGTGACACATTTATGCATATATTGCCAAAAGATCCGCATTTGTCATGCGAGGCATGAATATAAACATGACTCCCAAAAAAAAAAAATGTCACACGCGGCTCCCCCCACCACAACACCGCGATGCAGACTGACAGTTCCTCCTGTCTCCTGTTTTCCTGCTGCAAACCTGTGAAGGAGGTGTTGATGGGTGCGCAGTGCCCTGCTTTTGGAGAGTGGGCTAAGTTTACTTCCCACTGCAGGTCTCCAGGACTGGGAGAACCGTAGCTATGGACCCCCACATCCCATCAACAGGGCAGTGGGGCCGAGTCCTACCAACACTTGTAGAGAATGGGATCGGACCCTCCATTGACAGATGCTTACAGCATAGCGGGAGCATGCGGAATAACATAAAAAGAGCGGTATTCGTTACATGATATTTTCATGGCTGCTGAAAAAACTGAAGGGGGGTCGTCTCTTGCTTCTTTTTTTTTTGTTGAAGGAAAAACAGTTTTCAGTTTAAACACATTCAGATTGAGCAAAAAATTCCCCCATGCATTAAATATTTGGAAAGTGTCATCGCTGGCTGTTGATAAAAGACAATCCTTTGCTGCATCAGGGAGCCATGCAGATGACACACTGGGAAGAATTCACATTTTTGTCAGATGCAGAGAACGCTTCCCCGAGCATAACAGCTCATCTTCCCCTCCCTGCGCTCTGACTCCGCTCATGTCTCCCTCCTCATTTTATGGCACGTTTAATGGAAAGGTTGCGAGACTGGGAGGAGTGATGCTCAGGCTGGAATAACATGAGCTTAAACTCGGATACCTCCGGGACTTAGGTCCTAATCAGGAGGATGCGGTGGCCCGGGCCAAGGGGAAGATTTATGATTATTACGGCATGTTAGCACATGTCTCAGAACGGAATGGACAGATAGATGAGCTCACGGAGGGCAGGATTAGCCGGCCCACATGCTGATCGGTGACTACCATGCAAGACCTGCCTGAGCAATTTGAGTAAAAATAGGTTTTCTTGAAGGATGGTTGTTCAGAATATGTCATTTTGTTTCAAGAGACGCCTGTTAACTCACACATTTCATCATTTTGCGAATCACAAACTTCGCTGTATTTTACTGGGAACTTATGGAATAGACTAAAGCAAACTAATACATTAAGTGCAAAGCTAAAATTATAAAATTTTCCAATTTTTTTATTTTTTAAAGAAAGCCAAGATCTGAAAAGTTTGTCGAGCCACCTTTTACTTCGGAAGCTTTAGGTAAAATCCAGTTAGGAGCCGTGCAGGAAGACAATCCCTCACTACACCATCTACACTGAGTAAATGGTGGTGGCAGCATCATGTTGAGGGTAATATGGTGGAGATGTATTACAATGTAAGCACTGCTAACTATATTAGAAGCAGGAACATTCCCTCCAACGGACTAAAAACAAACGCATGCCACACTTTTCAACATTTTAATTTCACAAAAACAAGATCTATAAAACATTATAAGCTTCTGTGCCCTTCATAAACATATTATTTTTGGTCTGTCGCACAAAATCCTAATGAAATACATTGAAGTTTGGGACCGGTACATAGTAAAGTATGAATACTTTTGCAAATAGTACATCAAGCAAAAGTCAGACCCATTCTGAACAATAAGCCTCCTACAAATAAAATATGACCATGTCGCATTGTCCTTCGAGGTCAAACATTACGGGCATGTAAATGTGTTTTCCCCGCTATTCAATGTTGACTTTGCAGAAAGATTTCGTTATTTAAAAAAAAATAAATAAAAAAATAAAAATGGCAATACCCTGGCAGATAACCTTCGAAAGTGGGGACTCTTGAACATTTCACGTGTCTTTCAACATGCGTGTGAAAACATTTCATGCTTTCTGACAGTGTATGACCCTGCATTGTCAGAGAAAAATGCACTGTAAGCTGCTAGGCATGTCAAGCCACAGTATGGGGTCCCTACTTGCGCTATAATCCCAGTCGTGGCCTTTTAACCCACTGCGGCTCGCCATTCTCTCCGCCGCTCTCGCCCCTTTTTGCACCTGACAGTGGAACACGGAAAAACAAATGGAGACCTTGAAAACCATAAGGCTCTGCTTGTTTGCCCTCTAAGTTGTGACTCTTTCCCTCACCCGGGTTTGTTTGTAGATTTAACCACGTTTAGCTAAAAAAAAAGCTATGTCTTTGGAGGAAAGGACTCTTCTAAATTCACTTGCAGCCTGGGGATGGTATTGATTCCCCTTGCCGAAGCTGTCTCATCTCTGATACACAAAAAACACACTGCAGGTTGTTTTTTTTCCCCCTTTTCAGACAGGTAATGTTTTCTCACCTGTCAGAAAGTTGTTGAAAGATGAAATCTTGCTCGACACTAACCAACATCTTTAGAAACAGGCTTGTTTTTAACAGCCTTGTGACTGCTTTGAAAGAGATATTTGCAGAAGATCTCCAGAAAACCTTGCAAGCTCCATGCTCAAGTATGTTCAGATGTGGTTCCCCTCCCTCACCTATCGTTTTAATGGATGCATTTATCTGTGTGCTAACCGTAGAAATATTTTTTGGTAAACTTTTGAATTTGAGCTAGTTTTTTTGCCTTCCTATTATGTCTAAAGCTTCTATGTAAACTTGATTTCACTTTTCTCCGTTACCTCCAACCATCCCCCCCTACTTTTGCTAATAAAGCTACGTTCCCTGCTGATGGAAAATTGTCGGTTTACCTCACGCTACAGGGGTCCGGGCAATCAGTCCTTAGAAAAGCAGTGCCAGGTTAACCTGCTGTGATAGTGGACTCTCGGGAGAGTGCCCCACCTCTGCTTGACATGCAGAGGCTCTGTTCACCAATAAGAGGCATGCCCACTACACAATAGAGCCGCTCCAACCCTCTTCAGTTTAACGTTATAAACAACAATCTTCTGGTCGGGGCTGTGCATGCATAAAATTGTTTATTTTTCACATCTTGTCTGATTGAATTTCTAGTTTTGATTGAGTTGGAAATCCAGCATTTTTCCTTTTCTCTCTCTTTTCTTTTTTTTTGTTCAGCAAAGCTTTTTCTACCCCTTCCCTAATTTCATGTGAATGCTTGATTATTTTTGATTGCCTTGCTTCCTCCTAGCTTGGCCGACAGTTGTGTCATATGTCGAAACACAAAGAAGGGCCTTTTGTGAGGCAATCTCGCCCGTCTCCTTTGCTCGTTCTCCAAGAGGAACTGTTAATGGGACACTTGCAGTATGGGGGTTCACAAGTCGAGGATGGAGATGTGCAAAAGCAAGTTTCTTCACCTTTCTGCTGAACTGCAGGATCAAGTCGTATTTCAGGACTAAACAACACATTGTAATCCAGAAGTGCTCTTTAAGTGGCACTTAACAAAAGAGTCGGGGCGTTTCTTATGCAGATGCTCTCTGAATCTCTGGCAAAAACATGCAAGTGCCCAGGAACTGAATCTGTTGGGTGCAGATGCTGGTATTTCACTATTGTATTTGCATCATAATGCAGAGGTTTGCCACCAGAGTCCATAATGGCTAATTTGTTTAATTTAGAAAGTGCAGAGATTGCTTTGTGAACTGCTGTCTTTCAGACTCTGCGTGCCCAGAATGGGATCGTAACCAAAACTCTCCAAAAGAATATGAAATATTGGGGTCATTTCAAGCAGTTGGCTTGGTGTTAGTACTGCAAGAATCATTTGCAATCTAACCACATTTTTCAGGCAAACTCTCTTATATTGATTTGACCAGATTTGATTTAATGAAGTGAATTAATTAGATTGAATTGCTCTTTAGATTTCAAGAAAATGAGTTGGGCAGCTGGTTTGCGATGCGTTTTTGTCTACTTGTACTAACACCTGTCTACAACACAGGTGGTAAACCAGGTATTTAATGAGACGAGCTGATTAAGTGACAAAAAGATGGACATCTAACAAATCATTGGCCAAAATTTTGTGATGGGTTTGTGGTTGTCAAGGATTTTGTGTTCCCTGACACAGCCTTAAGTAATACTTGATTCCTTCACAGTCACATCATTGAGAATATGAATGTTGAGACCAACTAGTGTCAAATAATCACAACACACTTTTGCAGAAAATACGGATTCATTTTTATGATAGTGGCACCTTTTAAAGAGGCAGTATTACTTGTATTTCATAGCACAATCATGTAAATATGTTGCCTTATTTTGTAACAAAAATGTCAAATATGACTAGATAGAAATTCTTACTTCATGATTTAACGACTTGAAATCGGGGTTCTGCCTGTTTAAAAACTCCTGTTCTTTCTGAAGCTCCTCCTTCAGGAAGTCGTCACAGCTTCACACCTCTGGTAAGCCTTTAGCAGCAATTTCTCAAACACGCATGAAAGAATCAGGGCGACACTCCAGCTTTGTTTTTGATGAGGGGGTGACATCTTAACATGGTTTGAAGCTCAAAAAAAGTCAATCTTGCATAGTTCAGTCCCTTAAAGATGACAAAATGAATTTCTGAAACACCAATGCAAAGTTTGCAAATCTAAGTTGCACTTAGGCTGCAGTTCTTGGCTGACAATTTCAATCTTTGAAATGCAGTCGCCATCAAATTTCACAAGAACAGTCTATGAAGAGAAGCTTTGCTTTTAAGATGATATGCCACACATACTAGTCTGTGCATCAATTTTGAAGTTGGGCAATTGGAGCTGACAAAATTTACATCTTACTATCAGTCTGTAATTATGGACAATTGTGGAGTCTGTTGCAATTTAAACATGACTGTTCAGCTGATGTTGGTTTTAAAAGCATTAGATATGTGTCAGGTTAAGAACCACATACAGAGGTAGCCTGGGTTAAAAAAAAGTCTGCTGTTCAGACTGTTTTGAAAAAACAGCCTTGTCTGCTTGTGGTAGTGTAATGAAGATAATATGAAATTAAAGCCAGGAGTTGATGCATGTTGTCGATGCAGCTTCCCCTGACAGAAAGACAGGTTGACAACAAGTGGCTCACACAGCCTGCATACTGTACAGTACATTGTGTGGCTGTTGTTCTGATGGAACCGGTGATGGGTTTCACTGGAAACACCTTCCTGCAAGCTGTTGTCTGTCACTTAATTAGCCTCGCGTTCCAGCATCATATGCTCCTCTTGTGTGTTTATTTATGTTCACACACAGCTGTGAGGGAGGTATGCAGGGTGTCATCTTCGCTGCAGATCTGACTTGCTCATGTTTACTTGTGTGTGGCCGGCCATATGCATGAGAATGCAGCGAGAAAACGGAAAATTGGCTGCATCCTTTTTACATCTTTACGTTGAGATAAATAAGAAGCTGTGAAAAATGCTGAGAATGACACCATGTGGAGCATTGTAGCAGATTTCCTAGAGGGTTATTGTTGGTGTTGGTTAGAAGCGCTCCATTACTTTGCATTTCTTTAGATTTCTTGATGAACAGTGTCTCTTATATTTACATGTCTTCACATACGCATGCTGGTGTGGGTCTCTTAATTTCTGCTTAAAGATTTTCTATCCATTCTCATTTGTAAACTTATGTTTCTGAAAGTATTTGTTGAAAAGACGACATCGTCTTCTGTCTCAGTAATGGGAAATCGTGGCTTGAAACAGAAAGGTGACAAAACACAAAGGTATTTATTAATGTCTTGATGTGATTTGTCAGACTGGGTCACCATTTTGACTTTCTTTCTGTTGGGCTACATTTCAGGACATATTTGTTTAAAAAACTTAAATTTTAAATGTGTTTTAGGGCTAAATTTAAACAGGTCTATGAGATGATTATTTCTAGTAGAAAACTCTCTTCCTTCTTTAAATAAGGCAAGAGATTAGTTTTTGTATAGATTAATTGGTCTTAGCAGCTGAAGCTAACATCAAATCCAAGGTTTTTCAAAATACTGTCAGTTCTTTATTAGTTTTAAACCGCTTTACATTTATATCAGTAACTTATTCTGACTGCAAATGTTCCGTCGTCAGTCTGTGTTTCATACAGGAAAATTATTGATGATGCGTCACCATTAAGCTCCACTTCTTGTGTAGGCAAATAGGCTTTGATGTTAATAATCAGCCACTACCAAAATAATGGTGGTTTAAGCAGTCGTAGGACGGCACCGAAGTTGTTTTCAGCCTTTTAATACGAGACAAACTAATTTGGATTTTTACTAAATGAAAATGTTGAGAGCAGCTTATGCAGTGGGTGAACTCAGATCCAAACACATTTCAGACTTCTCCTGGTAAGGAGAAGTCTGAAAGGAGAAAGAGAAGTCATATCAATTTGTGGTTCCCACAAATTGATATGACAAAATAAGCAATTTTAAACATTTTTATTCATAAAAATATTGACAAGTTTGTGAAGATATTATTTAAGCCACCGTTGAGTATGATTTAAAACAATCTCCACATTTGTCTATTTGAACAATGCGCAGTCTAACATTCGGGTGAATTAGTTGGGACATCCAGTACTTTGGCAATTCTCTTTCTACAATGTTTGATACTTTCTGCTGGTAGAATGATGGCCTTTAAAAGTAGAGTGGACTGTTGGTTTTCACATTGATTAGGGACCACAGCTACATCTGTGGATATCTGTGAATACTGACCCGTGAATTCATAAGTGGTGATCCACTGACCTCTCCCAGAACAATGGCCAACAATCACAGCTACTCTAAGGGAACTTTTGATGTTACTGATATTGTTCTATCACCCCTCTACACATAAATAAATCCCTCTGTACTGCCAGTACATCAATAAATAAACTTTGCATCAACAATGAAACATTCTTCTGCTTTCTTACTTCAGATAAATTAATGTTTATTCCCCTTTGGCCCTTGGCTTTAATTTGGCAGAATACTGACCTGACACTGTGTTGGGATATTCATTGCATCCCTTTTAGTCAATTCATTTAATTATGCCATTCTACCCAGGGTGCCAGAGCTAGAGCAGCATCTGAATGTTGCTTCTTCAATCTGCATGTATAATCTACTCGCATAAATGGAGCCGGTCAGCTAAGATGACCAGAAGATGCATTCTGGTGCTGTAGAATTATGTAAAACTGATGTTTTTGTGGCTCTATAGGAAAGACGGCAAGTTTCTTGGGGAAGTCGATTCATCAATAAAGAGAGGAAATGACGAGACCCAGCGCAGGCACCGCTAATTGGGAGGAAGCTGCAGTTGAGATTAGTGTGGAGAGAGGATGAGCGTGTAACCATTAAAAGGCTCCCCCAGTTCTTTTCACATTTAGTAAGGAGAATTGCTTTCACACTTATCAATGACAAGATTCCCCTCCCACCCCTTTTTTGTTGCCATCTTTTATGGCATATGTCAGATTAAAGTCTTCCTTCTCTCTGAAGATTATGTTGAATATCAGCATGATCCTTCTGCTCAGTTTGGTTCACGAGTGCCTACACTCACACTAAATTAATAAATTCAAGCAGGAAACAATTAAAGAAGTCACTTAAAATTAAAGTTGATTTGAAATGCTGGCTAGCAACTAGAACAGGGATGTCGAACTCATTTTCATTTGGGGTCATCTCAAAAATCTGAATGTTCTTAAAAGGGCCGGTTGTGCCAGAATGCACTGAAGAAACGAAATAAATGGTTAACATGTCTATGAACAGCTGCTCCTCCAAGATTTTGATTGTTTTAGTGGGTTTTGCAGTCAAAATTACAGATTTTGTGACCCCAATTTAGAAATATTTGTAAGGAATTTTTATTTGTGCTAATGTATGATGTTAAATGTGACTTTTTTTATTATGGACTTATAACTTGTCATCAAGGTTGAGGTAGCAGTCACTTAAGGTTTACGTGTCAATTGAGTCCTTAAAATGCAAAGACACAAAAATAAATATATATATTAAAAATATATATTAAAAAAAAAATATATATAATAAATATATTCCAAAATGACCAGTTTTGCTGTTGCTTCCCTCACCACACCATATTTGCAGATTTGGTCATTTTCTGTCCAATTTTGTTTGGACAAAACTGAGCCTACTGCCATTCCTCACTGGCACCATGTGTGCTTTTCCTACATACCTTCTGTTTTCTTCACACGTACCTTTGGCAGCCAATCAAAGTAATCTACTATAAACTATTTATAGTTTAAGTGTAAAAAAATAAATTATGTGACTTCAACAGCTATGAGTAGCATTTCACTCATATTTTCCCTACTGTTTATTGGATCATTCAACACAAACATCAAAACAGAAAAAAATATAAAATATTCTCTGTTGCTATTAGTTATGATCACAAGTAATCTGATTCTTAGCTACCAAGAATAATCTGTTGTACAGAAATGTTACTGCCACAGTATGGTGTGCGTTACTCCTCTCGAGTTAAATGAAAGCTTGACGAAGTTCTTGGGTTTTAACTGCCATTTATTGCGGACACATCTTTCCAAGTCCCCACAAAAATGCCGTCAGAACTACAAAAAAGGCAACACAAACCTA